>JZKD02S1650744.1:1171992-1189358 GCA_000966675.3 Picea glauca
AAACTTCCACCAGTTGACTGAGTAGATTTTCTTGGCCCGGAGGGCTGTTACAATTTACATTTCTGTGGGCGTTTAAATATCCCAGTGGGTGTTTTTACCTTTGTTGTGGGCATTTTTACATTTCCATGGGCATTTTTACATTTGTGTGGGTGTAATTACATTTTTGTGGGCGTTTTTATATTGATGTGGGCATTTTTATATTACTATGGGCGTTTGTAATGATGGGGGCGTTTATACACTACTGTGGACGTTTTGTATTGTTGTAGGCATTTATAATCTATGGTGGGCATTTTTATATATGGTTATGGGCGTTTGTAATGATGGGGGCGTTTATACACTACTGTGGGCATTTTGTATTGCTGTAGGCATTTATAATTTATGGTGGTCGTTTTTATATATGGCTATGGGAGTTTGTAATTATGGGGGCGTTTATACACTACTGTGGGCATTTTGTATTGGTGTAGGCATTTATAAATTATGGTGGGCGCTTTTATATATGATTGTGGGCGTTTGTTTTAATGTGGGCATTTATACATGTGTGTGGGTGTTTAAATCTGACTGGGGGCATTTTTAAATATGGCAATGAGTGTATTGGCATTTTCGTTCTGTAAAATTTGTTCTAAGAATTCATTATGGCAGTGAGTATATTGGCATTCCATTTTTGTAAAATCGTTCTGGCAAATGTGTTCTGACAATTTGTTTCATATTGTTGCTGTAATTTCGTTCTCTGGCAATTTGTTTTGTAATGATTACTACCAATTCGTTCTGGCAAATGAGTTCTGGCAATTTGTTTGTAATTGTTACTGCAAATCGTTCTGGAAGATGTGTTCTGGCAATTAGTTTTATATGGTTACTGTAATTCCGTTTTGGCAAATGTGATTCTAGCTACGTGGCCAGTGTTTTGCTTTACACTTTAAAACTGCTAAGATGGTGAATGTGGCCCTGGATTGTATTGATCTCTAACAGAGGTTGTTGTTGGATTACCACAATTTTCTCTTATTTAATGTCTGCATTGCTATTGGATGGCCACTCTATGCCTAAATCTTTGACTGCGTATATGTATATATATATATATATATATATATATATATATATTTCTATGTTTTTAAAACATTGATGAAGATGCTTGACCGCGTGTTGCTCTTGAGTGAAACTAGGACTACTTGCTGTACGATTTTTGTAGTAGTGACAAATTTAATTATAGATAGCTAATATATAATTTTTAGACAGCGAATATCACCATTGGCCTTATGGCTTTTACCCTTCCAACCGTCTCCTTAACATTCGTAGACAGTGTCGCCTTGGTACCTTGAGATAGGTTAGTCATTAGCTGGAATACATCAAGTTAATAAAGTCTCCATTACTTTTCCTACTATGACGTAAATAGTGTTGATAGTGATACATTAACTGCTAGGATATTGTTAGTAATTGTCTCGTTTTTAAATACCGTGTGATTGCTTTATTAATTACCAAATAGTAGCCACTACTTTATCTTATTTAATGCTTCATTAAATGTAAATGGCCAGGAGATGGAGATGTGGATTAACTCATAATTTGCTGACAAGTTGAAGCTATTTAATATTAGCAACAATATCAATAGCATTTACTTTGTTTTGGTTCAATATAGAAAACTACTTTATTTTGCTAGTATTTAAGAACAACAATCTGCTTCATTCTAATCAAGCAATTTACTTATTTCAGTTAACATTTCATACAAAAACTACTTCATTTTTGTTAGTATTTAAAACAACAATCTACTTTATTTTCATAAAGGAAATCTACCTTATATGGTTAACATTTCATAACAGTAAATTACCTTATTTTAATAGTATTCAAAAATAGCAATCTACCTTATTTCATAAAAGCATTCTACCTTAATTTAGTTAACAATTCATAACAACAAATTACTTATTTTAGTTAGTATTTAATGATAGCCAGCTACTTAATTTAGTTAATGTTCAATTAATGTTAATGGCTAGTAGAATTGTCCAATTTGATTTATGTGGAGTAATTGGAGTTGTCATGAATGTTATGGTGGAAGCCAATATCGAGGGTAATGCTAACCTTCAAGCTATTATTGTTCATGATAAAAGTCATATAATATAAGGTTTAAGTTACTGTTAATTCTTAGGGTAATGATCGACGTAATGTAATGTGGAAGGTGTGTTTATGGTAAGGTTATCACTATTTTATGGTAATGATTATGTACTGAAATGTTTAATGTTAATGCTAAAGGTTATGACAATATAAAATGTGATGTTGTGTGGATAATAATATTGTAATTTTATGGTATATGTAATGTATAGGATGTATTGAGATTGTTAATGGTTGGTACTATAATTGGAATTGTCCAAACTCACAGTTGTATGATATCAGACTCTTCGATCTGATAATGTTAGTCGCTCTATATATAAGTCTGTGTGTGTGATTATTTTCTATGTAAAGAATCCGGTGCCATATCAAGAGTCTTGGGCCCTTTAAAGGTAGGGTTTCCACTCTTGCGACACACCTATAAGGTCATATCAGTAGTCTCAGGCTCTTTAAAGGAAGAGTTCCCACCACTGCGACCTCCTGCTAGAGATTACTAGTTTCTGCCTGAGCAGTTGACCAGGAGCCTATCTGACATTCTCTCTCTCCAGAGCAAAGAACTAAGATTAAACACCCTGCTTTCCTGTGCAGAAATAGTAAAATCTACTACTATGGATTCTTCCATCTGTGTTCGTATTGTACATAACACAATATGTCATTTAATGCTTGTAGTTACTTGTTGTGCGCCTTATTTCTTCTTGTTGTGATCATCGTGGTTGCGTCTTGTTATTCGTTGGGTGGCGATGTGATTCAAGTGTGTCTGTTTCCTTTTTACACGCGTGCACAAACCTTAAACAAAAAAAATAAATTTGCACATGTTATCATAGTTGTTGTCATAATGAGGAGGTTCCTTACAAAGACTACATCGGTGGATTAAAATAAGACATTAAACATGATATATTCATAAAACATATTGAAAATATTATGGAATCTATACAATTTCTTCATCATATTAAAGCCAAGAATAGAGCTACATAAAATTGTACTACTGGAAGATATGAAATAAATAGGAATATATTTTGGGTTCATAGGGAAACACTACCTCATCCTACTCAAATATCACAAAAGGAAATGGAAGAAAGAAGACAAAAAGGACTATCATTTGGTTGTAATAAAAAATGGTCAAAAGGGCCTGATAAATGTTAGTAAAAAAAAAATCATCTGAGAGAGTAAAGATGAAGAGGAAATAGAGGCATCTTTGTGAAGGGATGAGGATGAAACTATGAACTTATAAGAGTAGGAAAAAGATGTATAAATTATGAAAAATAGCAAGATATGTGAAATATTTGTGCATGGATTGGTAGGTTTGTCAGCACCTCAAATACTTAACACTATCGAACACATTAAGAAGCAAGGGTCAAAGTTATTATTGACTCAAGGAGTATCCATAAATTAATTGATAAAATATTAGAAGAGATTCTCAATTGTTTTATGTATCGAATGACAAATTATCAAGTTTTTGTTGCTAATGGAGGTAGTATTGATTGTGGAGGAAAATGTCACAACATTGAACTTAATATGGGAAAATATATATTAGAAAGACCTATGAATGTCATTCCCATTGGAGGTGTATATCTTGTTCTGGGGATTCAATGGTTGAGAACATTAGGTACAATTTATATAAATTGTAAGGAATTATTCATGAGATTTTAATTGGGAGCAATTCAATATGAACTCAAACACTTAAAATCTGCACCTTCTTAGGTCATTGGCTCTCACATAATTGAAAGGATCCTAAAAAACAATAGTAGGGGAGATATGGTTAGACTTTATTCTATGAAAGTAAATAAGGAATCTTAAAATAGTATAGATGAATTAAAATGCACCTTCGAAAAGAAACATTAGGTCTTCCAAAATATTCCTAGAGGGATACCTCCATTTATGGATCACATACATCAAATTGATCTAATACTTGGAATAACTCTTCATAATCAAATGGATTATATATATTCTCATTAGAAAAAGGGGGAAATTGAGAAAATGATGCAAGAAATGTTGTATTTTGGTATTATTCAACCAAGTAGGTTTCCATTTTCAACTAAAGTAGTGATGGTGAGAAAAAAAAAATTATTGGAGGATGTGTCTTGATTATATAGATCTAAAGAAACTTACCATAAAGGATAAATTCCCTATTCCAAATATTTATGAGAAACTATATAAGCTTCATGGAGTGACTTATTTTACAAATATAGAGCTTAATTCATGATACCACGAGATCATATTAATAAAATAAGACATTCCCAAAAGAACATTGAGAACCCATGATGGGTACTATGAGTTTGTGGTCATTCCTTTTGGCTTGACTGATGTTTTTTCTACTTTTCAAATCCTTAAGAAAAATAAATTGAAGCATTACTGATGAAATAAGGGAGACCATCAACTTTTAAAAGTAAACAATTAAAGGGAAAATACTTGGTTAAATCTACATAGGAATAAGAAATGGAAAAAACATTACATTCAATAAAAATGGTGACAATATACCATTGGGAGGTATTTTAAAGTCAATACATACCATGATAGCCCAACATATGTTTTGGAGAAAATGTTGTCATCGGAAGAGGAACAAAATTGGTTAGCAAAAATGAAGTGGATTGATTTTGAAATAATCTACAAAAAGGGGAAGGAAAATGTTTTTGTAGATGCCATTTCCATAATGGAGGAAGCCTCAATTTTATATTCCATTACATTTTCCACTCCTTTGTGGTTGGATGGAGGTCTCCATGAATGAAAAAATGATGATAGTATGAGACGGAAAACAACATGTATAAAGGAAGGGATGAACTCTATGGAACTTTAGGAGCTGAAGAGACATATTATCTAGTACAAGGGCAAAATAAGTTTGTTCTCTCAATCAAATTTGAGGCAACAAATACTAAGGGAGTTCCATGACTCTCTGCTGGAACGACATGCAGTGTTCCTTAAAACATATCAAAAGATAAAAAAATATTTTGGGAGGAAAGAATGAACAAAGAAATTCAAAAATTTGTAAGAGAATGTCAACTTTGTCAAATAAATAAAGGGGAAACAGTAAACACTCCATTTTTACTTCATCCTTTACACATACCTACTAAAATGTGGGAATATATATCTATGGATTTATTTACAATTCCACCAAAATCAGAATTCAAGAATGACATTTTTGTGGTCATGGATAGACTTACAAAATAGGCACTTTTTTGTTGAATTCAGAGTATATATATGGATAGTCAAGTGGAGAAAGTGTTCATGAATTAAATGCATACACTTAATGGATTAACTAAAGTAATAGTAGGTGGTCGAGATCCAAAATTCATGGGAAATGTTTCGAAATAATTGTGGAATATTGGTGGAACAACACTAGCTATGATGTAATGTCCTGGCCAAATTTCTATTTGGATTTTATTCCTTGGTTTATAATTTGGATAATTTTATCAAAATGTTTGCAATGGATATTGTGACAAGAATTTTCAAACATATAAAATACTACTAATAATTGTAGCAACACTAATAAAATATCATGGAATTATACAAATCCTATATTATATCAGTTGACCACATAGGATCTATTAAATGATATGAAAATAAACAAAAATGGAACATTATGTTATTATTGTTGCAGATAACTTGATGAATGCACTGAAGGTTTTTTCTCGTAGATTAAGAAAGTGTATAACAATCCCAAATATGGATATTCAATCCCTTTTAACAACTATAAATTGTAACCCGTTTAGAAAAAAATGTACACATTGTAGACTCAAATGTACACACAATAGTTGAATTAACCAAGGGAACTCACACTAGTTCACATAGAATTGGTTTTATAGATGAGGATCGTTGTTGTAGTTTGTAGACAAAATTCACTCTCTTTATGATGGAAGACTCAACTTAGATCATATCCCAATGTATCCATGAAACACTCACAAATATCCCCCCAAGAAAAGAACACACAATTTTTGATAAGAATAAAATCCTAGCTCCTTTATTAGGATTCTACCCCTCTTCTATTAGCTCACAAGGGGTTATCTCAAATTACAATGAAAGAGGAAATGCACAAGAGAGGTATTTCAACCTATTTAGAAATTATCTCATCCCCTCTTCATAGAATGCAACCCATGAAATCAAATCGACCTCCTGGAAAAAAAGATTGGTCTCCTGGAGTGATTCGAACCACACCTCAATATATTTGATGTCAACAAGAAAATCATCCACAAAAATTAAAAAAACCAATCCACCAATTTGTGAAATATGATTGTCCAAAAGAAGAAGTTATCCATTCCAAATCACAATGAAGAAATATATATGATCTCTTCCTGAAATGACTAACTATGGCGGATTTGTCTCACCAATGAAGTTGATCTCTAAAAATCCTCCTAGCGTTTCCATCCCAGGAGTTCCAAACCCACCATGAGCTCTCTAAATGATAAATTAGAAATTACTAATGGTACCATCAGAGAGGGATCCCTCTTTTCCATTTTTATTCATTAAATGACTCTTTTTCGATATTTTTACCTTTTAAACAATTTAAGTGACTTCTCATATTCTAAATAGTCAGTTAGGAGCCTTTTTCTACTTTACTCGATGTCACATTTATATTTAATTAATTCCCACTCTGGTGAAATTAATAAAATAATTAATTCCCTTTTAATTCCGTGACTATCTCCCACGAGAATTACTTATGCCATTTCCTAAATTATATAGAGAAACTATTTAGAAAGGGAAATTACAGTCCTCCCTTCCAAAGAGTGCTTTTCCTCAAGCATATACAAAGTTGTATGTTTTTAGATCTTATCATTCTCCCAGGTGGCATCCTTTGTTGGTAAGTCCCGCCATATGATGAGGTATTTCTGAATCACCCTGTTACTCAATTTCCTCTCTCGAACCTCCAATACCACCTCAAAAACCAATACTAATTGCCCCTCCTCATCCAATGGAGATAGTTCTGCTGAAGTGGTGACCTATTTTCCCAATTCCTTTCTGAGACATGAGACACGAAACAAGTTATGTAATTTTCTTCCCTCCAACAATTCTAGTTCATATGCCACTTCACTAACTCTCTCAACCACTCTATAAGGCCAATAGAAATGTGGTTTAATATTTTATGCACCATTTTTCTTCAGTGAAGACTATTTTTATGGATGTATCCTCAACAAAAATAATTCTCTCGCATCAAAAGTGTGCTCGACCCTTTGCTTGTCTGCATATAACTTCTACTTATTTTGGGTCATCTGTAGGTTGTCTTTGAGAGCCTTGAGTATGTCCTATATCTCTAGGATCCAATCCTTGGATTTGGGAGACCTATTATACCCAAATTCCAATTCAACAAACAAAGGAGCATCGTACCCATACAATGCTCTAAATGGTGTCATGCCAATGAACATGTGATGAGTGGTGTTGTAAAGATGCTCTCCCATATATAACCACTTCACCTGTGTTTTTTGTTGTTCTGACTTATAGTTACATAAATATCACTGAAGCCATTTGTTCACAATATCAATTTTCCGATATGTTTGAGGGTGGTAACTAGTGTTGGGAGTCAAATTTGTGCCATCGAATCTAAATAGTTCCTTCCAAAAAGCATGGAGGAACCTTCTATCCCTATCACTAACAATATATTCTGGCATCCCATGAAGTTTGAATACCTTCCTCAAGAATAACTCTGTTATCTATGTTTCCTTATACTCTGAGGATATGGAAAATAAGTATGCAAATTTGTTCAACCAATTGACCACTACATATATAAAATCTCTTCCCTAGACCTTTGACAACCCCATGATAAATTCCATGGATATAATCTCGTGTTTCTTCTATGGAGTGGGAAAAGGTTGTAACAACCCTACAAAATGAGTATTCTTTGACTTGTTCTACTAAAACATCACACACACTCTCACATTATTAAATAGATCATCGTTGAGTCCCTTCCAAGTAAACCTCCCCCTGAACTTCATGTAGGTTTTGAAGAATCTCAAATGTCCTGCTAGTGGTATATTGTAAATAGCCTCCATGATTTTCTCCTTAAGTGTAGAATCTATAACTAGATATATATAATATATGTAGTAGATGATGTCATTTACCACCTTACACCTATCATCCTTTGTAATGTGATCCATCACTTCACAAGGAAATGTTTTCCTGCAATATTCCACCAATAGATGGGATTTGCAATCAAGCAAAATCTTTGTAAGAAAACACATCTCTAGCCTCTTGGAAAGAGCATAAGCTATTACATTTTTCTTCCCTTTGAAATAAAATTCAATGTCAATGTCATAGGAATGTAATTTTATCACCCATTTTTTATTCCTTTTGGTAAATTCCTTTTTCCCCATGAAGTGTCTCAATATGTTATGGTCTATTTTAAACATGGATTTCCCACCCACAAAATATTGTCGAAAATTCACCAAGGCATGCATGATGGTTATCATTTATTTGTGATATATGGGATATAGTTTCTCCCTCTATAAGAGATTCCTTCTCTCATATGCAATCATATACTTCTCCTCCATCAAAACTACTCCTATCCCTTCACCTGATGCATCACACTAAAGCAGAAAGGGTTTGGTGAAATCAGGAAATGATAAAATTGGGCAGGTACTCATCACTTACTTCATGTGTTATAATGTATTTTGATCCTCTTTGGTCCATATGAATTCTCCTTTCTTTGTGAGGTGTGTTACTGGTGCGACCAACTATGTAAACCCTTTTAAAAATTGTATGTAATAACTGCAAATACCAAAGAAATCACATGGGTGTGTGATATGTTTTGGTGGTGGGAAAACCAATATAGCCTCTATATTCTCCATGTGCATTGATGAAATGTCCCAAGTATATAATCTCAGTCATTCCAAATTAACAGTTGGACACATTGGAATACAATGATTTATCCTCCATGATACTCACTAAATAAGATCACTAATCTCTTCTCTGAGATATGTTTCAGGGTGAGTGCAATTCTTTGAAACTTTGTGATGTATGTATCAAGTGTTCCCTCCTACTCGATCTTTTCCAACTCCATCAAATTTAGATCGGTTTCCTTCTTTTCAAACCTATCCATTAAATTATAAGGAAAGTCCAAATAGAGGTGATATTAGCATGGTCAAGAGTGACGAATCAATGGTACCACCACTCATGGGATTCACCATCAAGGTGCAAGGTAGTGAATTTTATCACCTCAACCTATTTCATAGATTAAGCTAGAGGTATGTATCTAGCTTCTATACCCATGCTATAGTTGTGCTCTTTCTAGAGCCATCGAAGGATGGACTGGATAGATTTCCTAGATTTTGTGATAAATCCTTGTTTTTTTTCCCCTTGTTGTGATCCCTTGGTTTGCTATTGTATTTGATTGTGTAGAATTATTATACTAACATGGTTTCCTACAAATCATCACCTAATGATCGATACTCTCTCAAATAATATTGAAAAGTTTCACCTAGAACTTGTGGCCCCTGATTCTCCATTTGTTGGTTTCCCAAGAACTGATGCATAAGGGGTCTAGGGATTATACTACTATGTTTCCTACCACCAACCTCATTAGGAATCCTAGTGTGGTTAGGTATGTGAATCTCAAGATAGATGCCCTCACCATTTTTCCTATTGTTCACATTGGAACACCTTGCACCATTGTTACTCCCATGGTTATGCTTTTCCTAGTTACTAGCAATTAACATGTTAACAATTGTGCTAATTGTTGCTACCCAACAAATAAGCCTTATAGGATTTGTATAGCTATTTCTTCATTATTAAACCCCGACTTCTTATTTTTCCTCTTTTGATTGGTTCTCCCTTATTTCCCCTTCTTCGTTGAATATGTCTTCTACCCCTGATTGTCTTCTACCTTTGTAGGTGATATACCTAACATTCCCACACCTCATGAATAGTAAACCCCCTCAATCTAGGATAATACATTGCTTTGATATCACTGTAATGTTTCCACCAAATTTGTTTTTGGATTTATTTCCCTTCGTTTATGTTTTTTTTTTTTTTTTAGTTCACTGGCCAAATTCTATTGATATTTTAAAATATCATACAAACTAAAAATCCTTTCTAATGGCTTGCCACTTGGGAAACCAGACCAACAACAAAGATAAAGACCATGAGGACATATATATTGTTTATAAAGTTTCCAAAAATAGTTAAAATAAGAGACTGCAGATATACTATGAAAATACCAAGCCTAATGCCTATTGCTAACTATCATTATACAAAAAATCTAATTTGGTATCTAGCTTCATGGGGATGAGGGCCCCGTAGAGGAGTTCATAGGATCTGTTGGTTTTGCTGCATTGAGACCTAACTTATGGTGAGGATATTATGGGGGAGGTGGCATATTCTGGTGAACCGGCGGGAGACAAGAGAGAATATCTCTCACCATCATATCAAGACCATCAAGTTGAAGCTGAATAATATTTTGAGGGTCTTCCCTTGTTTGGAGGATTTTTCGCATGAAGTTCTTGATGTGCAATTATAATTCAACATTCCTCCAATACTTGGTGTCTGTAACTCTTATATGGTCAACATCTGGGACCCAATGAATAGTGGTCTTAGCTACTTCAAAGACGATATTCATTTCCCTCTCTAAACTGATAGTGTCTTCGACCTCCTCCATATCTGTCTGTAAATGATGAGGAGTATTCGCTTCGTAATTTGAGGCTACACTATTGGCCTCCTATTGAACTCTTGAGTATGTACTACCCTCTTATTGACACCTCGAGGAGGAAGCCCCTGTATTTATGGATCTACATCTGTAGCTAGGAGGATAGGAATGTATGGGAGCCATGGTGTCATGTATGAGGGAACGTAATGAAGGGTGATACAAGGTTGAGAGAGAGGGTAAAGAGGACCAATAGCTATTAGAGGAGAGGGACCTAAAGTATGGAACCAAATTCTCTACTTGTATCGAAGGCATCAAGAAATGGATAAGGGTATCATTTCTCATTTTTTATACATATCATGTCATAGAGGGGGATATCATGGAGGTGATAATGAGTCTAGGCAATGAAAGGATGACTCATAAATATTATTTACAGATACCACCGGATGACCTTTTTGGTTATGCCTTGAAATCCCACCCTAATCCATAGACTCATGGGATATCCGATGTTTGTTGACCTCAACTACCTTGGGAGGGAGCCCCTTCATTAATTGATGATGTTGTAACGTCCCTCTCTTGCACGTTCATGACTTGACTTATTATTTGAGGACACTTGCGTGTAAGTGATCCGGTTTAGTATATGGTTGTATGCTCCCTTATGGATGCTTATGATGATTTTGGATTATGATGTTATGTTATTTGATATCTATGTATAGATAGGTTCTATTTGATGGGTTTCTCCTAAGTGTGCAGGATACTTGATAGATTGAGGATGTTGATGGCATCAGTGGACCTCCTTGGACTCTGGATCAAGTCAGTGAGTGGACTGTATATGGTTTGGGTATTTTTGTTTATGCATATGTCACCTATGATCAGGTATATTATGATGTTATTTATGGATTGTTGACATGTTTCATTGATGGATCTAGACTGACGATTGATTTCTAATCATAATCAAATTAGGAGTAAAGGGGACATGCACAAATACCAGATATTAAGGGAGGGGTGTGGAAGCAACCCTGCCATAGCCTACTAGCACTCCAGTCATGGCTCAAATTGTACCTTAATGATTACCTATTTTGAGAGATCAACAATGCCATGAGGGAAAATTGAGACATTTGCTTATGAATATTATAAGGGGCACACAATAAGGAAGGGTCCTTATTGATTAGAGGCCCTTAGTCTCTCACAAGGTCTCCTGATGGAGTATTCACTCCAAGGGTTGTAAAACTACCAAAATCAGTCAAAGGCCCGTGGCACCCTTGGAGCACACAGTGTTTCTTGAAGGGCATGCCGCATAAATAAAACATGAATAAAGGTGACTAGCACCCTTGGAGCACGTAGTGCATCTTTAAGGGAACATCATGATTTCTAATAAAGGTGAGTAAATGAACCTACATGCCTAGAAAACAATATATTTTTTTTATATGGTCAAGCTTAAAATAAATGTTAAATGAGTAAATTTTTATTTATTATAAAATTCCCTTCAAAGAAAAAAAATAATTCTAAGCCTAGTTGAAAATTAATCTTAGGTCTAAATAGGGTAAGAAGACAAAAATAAATAAAAATGACCAATTAATAAAATGGGATTGAATAAAAAATCAAGCTAAGAATTTAAAAGAGAAATATTTTATTTAAAGAGTTGGTTCTTGATTATGTGCAAGACATGCTAAATTGGAACTTAGAAAAAAAGAGAAATGAATGTAAAAAGGAATGGGAAACATAGAAAGGAATCTAGTCTAGTCTAACTAAAGAAAGAATATAGTCATTAAAATAAAATAGAGGGAATGAAGGGAAAACAAGGAGCACTTTTAGGATGGGTGAGGGAAATTGACATTAAATTAAATTAAATGAATAAATTTCTGGTGCAAGTAAGGGATCGGGTGACAAGTGTATGAGAGAGAGTATTTCCTAATTAAATTTGATAAAACAAATTAAACATTAAAATGGAAAGTGGTCATTAAGAAGAACGCTATAAAAGTAATGGTTGAGAAGAGGAAGGGATCACGATTGTTATGCATAAGATTATCCTACCATAATTTATTTGACTAATTTTTCTTATGGGAATTGGGATACCCAGCTCGAGGAAGAGAGTGGTAGCTCGACCTTGCAAGGTAGGCTGGGAGCTATATTTTCTCTCTGGTTGTGTGTACGTGGCTCCTTTGCGACTTGGAGGGATAAGGGGCAAGAAGAGTACCCCTAGTGTTGGTTGGGAGGTACCGATGAGATCTTCATGGTTAGAAAGTAGGGAGTTGGTCAGAGTGAAAATGCAAAAGAACGTCTTCGACTTCAACTCCTTTGGCTGCAATACTCCTCACTGAATTTGTAAATGCAATAAATTAATTTTGTTGTATTTTTATTTGATGTCACAATGTTTTAAGTTTTCCGTGTATATATATTTGGGGTAATTCAGGATTTATTGATTATAAATTGAGATGTCATTAAGTTTTCCTCTGCCTGAGGTAGTCAATTGTCAGGTGAACCCTTGTTCTCTATGTTTTTAATCGTCCAACTTCTCCCTCTTAAAATCTTTTGAGTTGACTATTTAGTCTATGAGTTTACTTGGTTATTACCCAAAGATTTTAGCATTGTTTACCCTGTGAATGTTGTTTACCTTCTTTTACTCAACAAATTATTCAACCCTCGACGATTCTTACCTTTATTTTTTTCAACAATCGGTTCCTCATATGCTCCATGATTTACTTTTATCCCTCAGCCTTAGCAAGTTTATTTTATGTGTTTTGGGGATCTAATGGAACTGTGCTATTCCCCTTAACCATCACTTGGTTGTATCACAATTTCTCTACATTTTCTCTGACCATGAGATTTTCCTTTGAATTTAAGCTCTTTTTCTTTCCTTTAAAAATGGCCAAGTGTGGGTGCCTCTAGCCAACGGCTTCACTCAACACCAAGACCAGTGTGTGTGCAACACCCAAGCCCCATTTTGTGAATTTTATCTCATCGGACTTATCCCTTTCCTTGTGTTTCTTTTAACCTCGATAAACTGGAAATTGTCATGCGTTTTAACCTCCGCAATCGATATTTCTCTATGCACTTATCCTTTTACCTCCATGTGAATTGCCTTATGCTCAACATATTTATTTTCTATTGAAAGGTTGAATCTTATCCCACATAGCTCTCATTGGTTGTCTATCACTCTTGGATTTTTATTATTGATCATGCTTATTCGTTGTTGCTTGGTCGTGTGTCTCAAGGAGAGTTGATGCCATGTTTTTGGGTGGCTCAGGTATGGCTTTCTATGACTGAACCCTCGCCCAATGATCACCTTCATTGTTGCCCCACCTCTTACATAATTTTCGTTGTGTATCATCCCTTCAGTATCCTCTGAGATTTAGGGGCAATAATTGTTCATTTTTATAATCAGACCTCATATATATTGCACTTTGTAATGATCCCAAGCCAAATCTTTTCTTGGAATCACTAACTACTACTAATCTATTGATGTGCAAGTATTTATTGATTTATTAAGTGCATACAAGATTCATCAACAAATGAAGATCACAATACATTCAAGATATAGAAGAACAAGCAAAGATATGACCCTTTCATTATGAGCAATGTAAGATCAATACAATAGATGGTCGATCTGGCATAAACCTCAGATGCTCATACAAGCAATAGATATGAGCTGCTACAAAATGCTCCTGAAAATACAAAATAAGCCTCCAAAGGCTGGATATACAATGAATACTGAATCAAGTATAACTGAGTCATACTAATGCTCAACCTCCAAGCTGGAAAGTGCCACGCCCTGCTAGAATGTTGAAGGCCTCAATAATTCGACCCTGCTACCAAAAGTGTCCAATCATCCTGAGAAATATGCCAAATAATAGATCGGGCAACTGTAAGGACAACCCAGATGTCCAAATTCCCAAATCCACTCTCAAACCCTGTAGATCTAAATTCCTCCACTGAATGGTGTGCCCCACTGGATGAATGAAACCCTAACTGGTTCGTCCCTAATAAAGGAGGCCTCCAAATGCTCTGAAACTCTCCAAGAATATAGATCGAGCTATGATAGTCTCATGGAAGAAGTTTCAGACTTAGATCTCAATCAGATCTCCCTAGATATGAGTTTTACTGAATCACAGGATGTCCCCTATGGCTCCAAGATGTCCCAATTTGCAGACAAATGTACAATAATGATAACCCTCCAAAAAATCCATCAAAATGATGGTGTTGCCCCTGCAAACAAAACCCAACTGTCAGAATGGCCCCATACCCTTAGGATAATCTGGATCGAACCTCCCTCTAGATGATGGTGCACCCTTGCTGGAATCACAAGAACAATACGACTTGCTACCTTCTGAAGAACTAGATGGAGATGGGCTAAGACTAGAATGGTGTGGAGGAGTCTTTCATCCTTGAGACCAAGCTATGAAACAAGGTGAGTGGATATTTCACCACTGAGTTTCTCACAAGGGTTTGTATATCAAAACCCGCAAACTGAATGCTCAAGAGCAATAGAAAATCCTAATCCAAAACGAAAATGATTAATAGGTGTGCCCGGGCCTCTTACTTATACTTTTCCTTCTAATTATCTGTTGAGTTAGGTTAACTCCTAGGGTTAATCTTCTATTCTTTTGTTGAGTTATCTTTTACTCCTTTATCCTTTTCCTTTCTCAAGTCAACTTAAAAATATAACTTTTAACTTCTTGAGTGGGGGTGCCCAGGCCCCTGAGTCTCCCCATCACCTCTCTAAGAGGTGGGGGACATTACAGTCTCCCCTTCTTGAAATTGCTTTTCCTCAAGCAATTCAAAACCTGCTTCTCTAACCACATGCTCCTGCTCCCAAGTGGCATCCTCAATGGGTAGATCCTTCCACCTGATCAGATACTCCTTGATGCTTCGGTTTCAGAGCCTCTTCTCTTGGATTTCTAACACCTCCTCTAGAATCAAAACAAGTTGTCCCTCCTCATCCACCAGAGATAATGCCTCAATAGGCCTGATGTGTTGACCGAGGGATTTCTTAAGGCATGAGACATGGAAGACATTGTGAATTTTTCTACCCTGTGGAAGCTCCAGCTCATAAGCTACTGCCCCTATCCTCCTGCTGACCCTGTAAGGTCCAAAGAAATGTGGCTACAGTTTCTCTGCTCTGCTTCTTTTAATGGAGTCCTTCCTATATGGTTGCAACCTCAAATAGACTAAATCACAAACCTCAAAGGTACGATCAACTATATGCTTGTCTGCTTGGACCTTTTGTTGGTTTTGTGCCCTCTGTAAATGATCCTTCAATTCCCTGAGAATTTCTTGGCTCTGTTGTATCCAATCCTGTACCATCAGAGCCCTGCTGTCACTAAATGCAATCTCCACAAATGATAAAGGATCATAGCTATATAAAGCTCTGAAGGGTGACATGCCAATGGACATATGTTGGGTGTTGTTGTAGCAATATTCTCCCAAATGTAACCATCTAACCCATGCTTTTTGTTGTCCTACTACGTAGTTTCTGAGGTAACCTTCCACCCATTTGTTGACTATCTCATTCTGACCATTCATCTGAGGGTGATAGATAGTACTAAGATTCAATGTCATACCCACTAATCTGAACAACTCTTGTAAAACATACTCATGAATCTGTTGTCCCTGTCGTTGATGATGGTTTTGGGTAGGCCGTGTAGTCTGAACACCTCTCTGAAAAATAATTCGGCCACATGTGCTACACTGAAGTCTGTGGCTATGGGAAAAAAGTGTGCAAACTTCATCAACCTATCTACCACCATGAAAATGAAATCTTTCCCCTGTGCTATGGGCAACCCAGTGATGAAATCCATGGATATACTTTCCCACTTATGCTCTGGAATAGGTAGGGGTTGCAACAGTCCTGCAGGGTGCGTGTGCTCATCCTTGTTTTCTTGGCATGTAGTGCATTCTTTGACATGTTTCATCACATCTTCCTTGAGGCCTTTCCATGCAAACCTCTCTCTCACCTTCCTGTACATATTATTGATGCCCTGATGCCCTACTACTGGTGAGTTATGACATGCATGCAGGATCTTAGCTTTGAGAGCTGATCCAGGAACTAAAAAGATTCAGCCTTTGTAATAGATGAGGTCATTTATGACCCTGAAGTTGTCATCCTGTATTTTCCCATCCAACAGTTGACAAGTGAACTAATCCTTTGCAGATTCCACTATCAAGTGTTTCTTCCAATCGACTGACATACTGAACATGGCAAAAATGGATGGCCTTCTAGATAATGCATTGGCCACTACGTTGTTCTTCCCTTTGACGAATTCAATGTCAAATTCATAGGCCTATATTTTTCTTACCCATTTTTGTTGTCTTTCATTCAAATCCTTTTTCTGCAATAGATATTTAAGACTGTTGTGGTCTGATTTGACCACAAACCTTGCACCTACAAAATATTGCTTGAATTTGGCTAGTGCATGCACGATAGCCAACATTTCTTTGTCGTAAATGTTGTAAAGTAGTTCAGGACCCCTGATTTTTCATATTTCATAGGCAAGGGGGTGCTTGTTCTGCATCAACACAACCCTTATACAATCCCCTGAGGCATCACACTCCAAAATGAAGGGTATGCCAAAATCAAGAAGAGCTAGAACTGGGCAAGTGCTCATGACCTCTTTCATTTTCTCCATCGTGAATTGGGCCTCATCATTCCATTTGAAGGACCCCTTTTTGGTCAGGTCAGTCAAGGGTGCACACAGTTGAGAAAACCCTTTGA
>JZKD02S1650744.1:1189368-1205093 GCA_000966675.3 Picea glauca
AGTTAGGTTAACTCCCAGGGTTAATATTCTATTCTTCTGTTGAGTTATCTTTTACTCCTTTATTCTTTTCCTTTCTTAAGTCAACTTAAAAATATAACTTTTAACTTCTTGACTTCCCCCCCCATCAGTGTGAGACTATGAACTAGTGGGGGTGCCCAGGCCAATGAGTCTCCCCATCACCTCTCTAAGAGGTGGGGGACATTACACACTCAAATCCTTATGCATAGTCCTTCAAATGGCACTCAGTTTTTACACTTAGGCTTACAGGTTTCACGCTCAGTTTTAAAATCATACCTAAGATTATGCCTAGATCCTTATGTTCAAATTTCTTTTTACCACTCAACGTTATATTTGCCAACGTTTTTTATGCTCAATGATCTTCTAGGAGATCGCTAGAAATTCCATGCTCACTTTCCTTTCACTCATCAATTTTCTTGCATTGATTTTAGGTGTATTTAAGCTCACCAGAATTGTGTGGAAGGAGCGACTTGGACTGAGTCAACAATTTTCTTCCTTTATTGATATGGTATAGGTGTGAGTGTTTGTGTCATTACCTTTGCAATAAAACTTATTCATGGAAGTCGAGTGACACGATCCTATGAGTAATGAACTTTATCTTTTTATAATAACATTTTTATGGTTAATCCTATTGATAAGTTCCTATTCGATGAAAATTTTAATAAATTTTCATTCAACGCAAGTATTCAATTCATTTCTTATTCAATATAGTCATTGTATTAAATTCTTATTAGAGTAGTGTAATTATTTCGCTAATGGTAAATCCTTACTCCATGTAGTTATATTCATAATGGTGTGACCTTAGTCATCATTGTTTGTTCAATAATATTATAATGATAATGATCGAACATGTTTATTTTAGGGGATAATATTATTACGATGATAAGTATTGGGTATGATCATTAATCAATGCATTAATTTTATTTGTGAATTGGTATAATTATAACAATGAATGAAGGCCTTGAGTCATCATGGCTCGACCTTGGATTGTCGAAATGTTCCATAACACATTAGATTGTTAGATAGGGTTATAATTGATGCAAATTATTGATGTTGAATTTTGATTTTTAACTACTACTAATTTATCGATGTTGAATTCTAAAGTAATTATATTCTTGCGCCATTTAAATATCAGTGGCATATGATTACTTTAGTAACTAGAATTATTGTGCGCCATGACTAATTATGAATGTGGTGCAATTGGTTATGTGCTTAGTTTTCTTTGTACCTTGACTTAATGTGATTACATTATTTTGCATGAAATGAATTGGATGAATAAATAGATTCTCTTGCACCATTGAATTAATGTTGAGTTTTATTAATTAAGTACTTAGATTACTTGAGTGCCATTTAATAATGTTAATTAGGTGATAGTATGATTGGTTTCGAATTTTTTACTTTTGCGCCATGGAATAAGGTTGATAACTACTCTTGTAACATTAGTATGTTGACATATGATTATCATAAGGTTTTTTACTCTTGCGTCATTTATTTGTTGATACTTGCATGATTAAGTAATTGAATTATTGTGTCATGGAAGAATGTTGATACTTGATGAATAAGTAACTAGCTTACTCTTGCGCTAGCGAAACTATATTGAGGTGTGATTAATGGTCTAGTCTAGAGATATGAGATATGATTGATTTAGCGGGATGTAGACACCTCCTTGTTCCTCAAAAAATTCACCAGTCTGGAGACCTTAAATGGTTAAAATCAATTGAAGCCCGGGCTTCAGCATTGCATATGTGTCCTGGAGGTCCTAACCTTGCAAGGTAGGTTGGGCAGGTAGTATCTTATGTCATTTTTATGATTAAATTTATGATCCTTAAGGTAGCGTTATGTTATCTCATGTTATCCTGGTGTTATATGATGATTATCCTAATGAAAAGAGTTGAGCAATTTATGATTTGTATTGTTTATGCATCTTTATTTATATGTATCAATGAAATGATTATGGGTTGTTAATTAATTTTTTAATACGTCGATATGCATTTCGTGGTTCATGGTGATGATGTGTCAACTTTGTGTCGTGTTTGATTGTTAATGCATTAATATTGTTTAGTTAATATATGTGATTGATGTGTTGATGATGTTGTCATTAATTGTGATTTTTGTATTTCCTAATGCAAAAGACAAAGTTTATGTGTTGTATGTCTATTTTGTTTTCATAATGATGGGGTCATTACATATGCTATCAAAGTGGGTTCAACCCCGCGACTTGGGATCATTACGCCTTCCACTCTATAATCCCTTGATTAATAATTCATCACTAATTAATTCAATTATATTCATGCAGGTAATCGTAGTTAGAGGATGTCGCAGAGGCAGATGACATGGTTCTAGGGGAGGAGGTGTGGCGACTCCAGTAGCATCCACGCTGCAGGGGTCTAACCCCAAGGATAAGAACAAGTCACAGGAAAGGAACAAATAATTGTAAGACATGTGGTTGGGTTGATGAGGTACTTTCAAAGGATGTCAGATGATTTGATTAGCCATCTGGATAGAGATGAGACCAGGGCGTTGATACCCCCTAAGGGTCTACCGCACACCCTAGCCAACACTGGTAGCATTTAGTTCTTGGGTGCCACAGATGGAGCATCCTTTGAGGCATGGTTGGATAACATGGTGATGTGATTTTCAGTTCACGACTATAACTCCAACATGAAAGTCCGCATGCCGGTCTTTAATCTTAAGGGGAGTGCTCTTCTATGGTGGAAGATGCTCGTAACACAACTGAACATGGTCTTCGATCACGTGTCATGGAAACTTATCAAGGAGAGGTTTCGAGAGAGGTATTTGTCTGAGGAATTCATTGAGCATCAACTCAATGAGTTCAATTCCTTATGACAGGGAGGTCGTATGGTGCACGTGTACGAGGCCCATTTCATGGAGCTGCTTAGGTATGCTCCACATTTGAAAACTGAGAATATTAAGGTAAAAAAGTTTGTGTTTGTCCGTAACGTCATAATTTGTGAGAAATTAAGGATATTAATGCCTCAAAAGTTTCATAATGTTGTTCAGAAGGCCCTCATAGCTGAGGAAGAGATGATCATCATGGATCAGATCAGGAGTCCTATGTGAGCGATGGGACAAGTGACATATGGTGTGAAACAACATCAGACACCAGCTAGATATCCATTAGGGTATCAAGGCACTCTAAGAGGATCATCGTTCATGACACCACGATGATCAAAACCTCCGAAGAAGACTCCATATAGAGGGCCACAACACCAACAACAACATCATCTACAACAACAACAGTTCAGGCTTGTTCAATAGAAGAGACCATGGTTCTAGGTTGGTGGGCGATCATCTTCTACTTCGGGGACCAGGAGTACTAGACCGAATACCGGACGCTGGAAATGTGGAGATCCACAATACCATTGTGACTGTTCGGTTGAGATGGCCAGATCAGTCGGGCCAGCCAGACACACTAGCATAGGATATTTTGGCAAGGCCCATCAGATGATGCAATGGTGAATAACCACCAAGCCAAGAACCATTCTACTATGATCAAGATGTTAGCTACCATTGCTAACCGTACCTTTAGTATTTTGATATATCTAGGTTCTAAAAAGATATTTATTTCTGGTGTGGTGCTCAAAAGAGTTAAGGTAAAGGCAGTTGAACAGGATGAGTTTAGCTACATGGAAATGGCTTCAGGAGCCAAGTAGAAGGTTGGAGGAAAGGTTATGGACTGTAGCCTTAACCTGGGATATTTCATCATGAAGGCCAACCAATACATCACCATATTAGGATCAAATTATGTCATGATCAATATCGATTGGTTCGAATCACATGATGCAATACTCAACTGAAAGATGAAGTGGTTGAGTATGACTAATGACAAAGGACAGAGGCAATTTATTGTAGGAAGGAACCATGGAGATTTCCTAAGGTTCATCTCTTCCATACAACTATGAAAGATCATGGGAAATGGATGCAAGATTTATGAAATCCTTGCATTGAATGAAAATGGCATGACATAAGGACTAGACAAAATTCTGGTAGTATGACATTTTGTGGTCGTATTCCTAAAAGAGTTACCAGGTTTTCCATTTGAGAGGGAATTAGAATTAACCATCGAGCAAAAACCTGGAACTGCACTGATAGCTAGAACACCTTATCGAATTTCGACCCCTAAGTTATAGGAGTTGAAAATGAAACTCAAGGAGTTGTTGGACCTAGGACTTATATGTCCAAGTGTATCTCCTTGGGATGCACCTATTATTTTCATATCGAGGAAGGATGGGTCCTGGAGACTCTGCATTGACTACCATCAATTGAACAAGGAAATGATCGAGAACCAATATATGTTTCCAAGAATAGATGGTTTTTTTGATAAAATGAAGGGTGTAACCGTGTTTATGAAGATGGAATTGAGGTCAAGATATCACCAGTTACATATCAATGAGGACAACATTCCTAAGACTGCATTTAAGATGATTTTCAGACATTACGATTTTACTGTTTACCATTTGGATCGAAAAATTCCCTAGGGGCATTCATGAGCTTGATGAATGGGATTTTCCACGAATACTTGGACAATTGTTTTCAAGTATCAATTGATGACATTTTGATATATTCTTGGATGATGGAAGAACATGATGAACATTTTCACTTGTTACTACAATTTTTACAAGAGAGAAAATTATATGGGAAACTGTCGAAATTCTCTTTTTATCACTCAAGGATTCATTACTTAGGGCATGTTATCTGCGATGAAGGTATCCTTGTGGATCCAGTGGAGTTAGAAGATATTATGGAATGGACCATGTCGACAAACATGCCAGAAGTATGTAGCATCATGGGTTTAGGTGGATATTATTGACGGTTCGTCAAAGGTTTTTCGAAGATAGAAAATCCAATTATGGAATTGCAGAAGAAAAATAAGAAGTATGTGTGGACCGAGAAATGCATGGAATCATTTCTAAGGCTCAAGGATATATTGACGAAAACATCGATACTAAAATTCCCTGACATGGATGAGGACTTCTTGGTATGCACAAATGCATCCAAGGAAGGCTTACACATAGTCTTGATGCAAGACGGTCGAGTGATTGCTTACATCTCGAGAGAGTTAAAAAATCACGAGGAGAACTACATGACACATAATTTGGAGTTATTGTCCATTGTGTATTCCCTGAGAGTGTGGAGACACTACCTGGCTGGATGAAAATTCAAACTGAGAACATACCAATGTGGCTTGCAACACATTTTTATGCAAAGTGACTTGAACGTGTGACAAAGATGTTGGTTGAAACTGCTTAGAGAGTACAATTTTGAGATTACCTACATAAAAGGAACAATGAACAGAGTGGAATATGCATTGAGTCAAAGACCACACATATTTTCGGTGATACCTCTTCAGACGAACCTTCATGAAAATATTTTAACTATACAGTGCAATGATGACTGGTATAAATAAATTAAGGAATTTAACAGGTAAGATACCATTTCGGTACAAAAATTTGAGGAATTTACCGTGGACAATGATAGATTAATGAGATATAATAACCATATTTATGTACTGCTGAATGATGAGTTGAGAAGTTTTATCTTAAACGAAACTCATAGAGCATCATACATGGCTCATCCAGGAGTCATGAAGATGAGGGTAGAGCTTAAAACCTTATTCTTTTGGAAAGGAATGAAGGCGGATATAGTCAAATACGTGGAAATATTTCTAGAGTGTCAGCAAGTGGAGGTTGATCATAGACATACAACATGACTAATACAACCACACGTTATTCCATAATCGAAATGGGAGGTCATTTTGATGGAATTCATTGTTGGATTGCCACTGACAACAAGGAGGCACGACTCGATTTTTTTGGTAGTATACACTCTCATGAAGAGTACACATTTGATCCCTATGCGTACAATGTATTAGGTGCTAGACATAGCTAGATTTTTTATTAGTAAGATTGTGAGATTTCATGGAGGTCCTAAAAGGATCATATTTGATCAAGGATCAGTGTTTACAGGATGATTTTGGACAAGTTTACAAGATGCATTGGGAACCCGACTTAACTTTAGTACTTCGTATCACCCAGAGACAGACGGGCAGATAGAAATAATGAACCAAATCTTGGAAGATATGTTGTGTATGTACATGATGGACCAACAAAAGTGTTGGGAGGAGTTATTGCCACTAGTAGAGTTTGCATACAACAACAACTATCAAAGAACCATTAAGATGGCACCATTTGAGTTTATTTATGGGAGACCATGTCAGACGCCTTCGAGATAGGATCAACTTGAGGATATGTTTTTTTGAGGACCATAAGAGATCCAAGAAATGGAAGAAAAAATGTAGACGATAGGAAAAAGGATCAAAGAAGCACATGATCAAATAAGAGTTATGTCGATGCACATCACATTGAACATACTTATGAAGTTGGTGATTGAGTCTTCTTGCGGGTAAAACCACACAAGAGTTTGATAAAGTTTGAGAAGGGTACTAAAATCCCTCCTAGGTTCGTGGGACCTTTCAAAGTTGTGGAGAGGAAAGGGCCTATGGCCTATGGACTAGCCTTGCCTGATTCTTTAAGGCGTATGCAAGGTATTGTTCATGTATCTATTTTGGGACATCATCTTAGTGATCCTACACATGTGGTTGACATGATTTCATTGCAGGTGTAGGATGAGGGTGCACACACGATAGAGACAATATGCATTATGGACCATCAGATTCGACATCTACAACATCGAACAGTCGATCAGGTTAACGTCCAGTGGGACAATTATAGTCCACACTTGGCTACTTGGGAGGACGCATATGATATGTGCCAACATTTTCCATTTTTGTTTGATAGTTAAACATTTAGATCTCGTCAATTACCTTATTTACTACACATTATACTCTGAAACTTCGTGATGAAATTTAAACCAAGAGGGGGTGTATTTAACGTTTCCCTCTTTCATGCAAATGACTTGAATTATTCTTTTAGGAGACTTGAGTACAAGTGATATTGTTTAGTATATGGTTGTATGTTATCTTATGGATTCTTATGATGATGTTGGAGTATGATGTTATGCTATTTGATATCTATGTATAGAGAGGTGCTATTTGATAGGTTTCTCCTTAGTGTGCAGGATACTTGACAAATTGAGGATGCCGATGGCATCGATGGACCTCCTTCGAATCCAGATCGAGTTAGGGAGTGGATTGTATATGGTTTGAGTATATTTTTTTATGCATATGTGACATATGATCAGGTATATTATGATGTTTTTTATGGATAATTGACATGCTTTGTTGATGGATGTAGGATGATGATTTATTTCTAATCAGAATCACATTAGGAGTAAAGGGGCCATGCACAAAAAATAGGTATTGGGGGATGGCTATGGAAACAACCCTGCCACATCCTACTAGCACTCCCATCGTGGCCTGAATTGTGGGTTAACAATTACATTGTTCAAGAGATCCACAATGTCAAGAGGGAAAACTAAGACAATCGCTCACGAAGATTCTAAGGGAAGCACAATAAGGTAGGGTCCTTATTCCTTACATGCCCTTAGTCTCTCACAAGGTCTTCTAATGGAGTATTGAATACAAGGATTGGAAATATAGAAAAATAAGTCAAAGGCGCATGGCACCCTTGGAGCACATAGTGCGTCTTGAAGGGAACATCATGATTTTTAATAAAGTTGATTCAATGAACCTAGGTTCCTAGAAACAAATATTTTATTTTGACATGGTGAGCCTTAAAATAAATGTTAAATGAGTAAATTTTTATTTATTATAAAATTCCCTTAAAAGAAAAAAATTAATTTCCAAGCTTGAAAATTAAGCCTAGGTATAAATACGGTAAGAAGACAAAAAAAAAAAAAATGATCAATTAATAAAAGGGTGCTGAAGAAAAAATGAAGCTAAGAATTTGGAAGAGAAATATTTTATCTAAAAAGTTCTTGATTATGTGCAAGAGATGCTAAATTGTAACTTAGACAAAAAGGGAAATAAATGTAAAAAGGAATGGGAAACATAGAAAGGAATCTAGTCTAGGCTAACTAAAGAACTTTCCTAAATAAAACACAACTAAGTTTTAGAAAGGAGTCAGTCGTTAAAAGGAAATAGAGGGAATAAAGGGATAGAAATGAGTGCTTTTTGGATGGGTGAGGAAAATTCACATTAAATTAAATTAAATGAATGAATTTTTGGAGCAACTACGAGATCAGGTGACAAGTGTACGGGTGAGAGTATTTCCTAATTAAATTTAATAAAATGAATTAAAAATGAAAATGGAAAGTGGTCACTAAGAAGAATTCTATAAAAGTAATGGCTTAGAAGAGGAAGGGATAATGATTGGTATGCATAAGGTTATGTTGCTGGAATTTCTTTGACTGATTTTTCTTGTGGGAGTTGGGATACCCAACTCAAGGAAGAGAGTGGTAGGTTGACCTTGCGAGGTGAGATGGGAGATATATTTTGTCTTTGGTTGTGTGTGTGTGGCCCCTTTGGGGCTCATGGGGATAAGGGGGAAGAAGAGTACCCCTGGCGTTGGCTAGGAGGTACCAATGAGGTATTCACTGTTAGAAAGAGGGGAGCTAGACGAAGCACAAGAGAGAAAGAACATCTTCGACTTTGTCGCCTTCAATTACGATACTCCTCACTAAATTTGTAATTTAAATAAATTAATTTTGTTGTATTTTTATTTGATGTTTCAATGTTTTAAGTGTTTCTTGTATATAGATTTTGGGTAATTACTGAGTTATTAATTCTGGATTGAGATGTCATTAAGTTTCATCTTCCTGAGGTAGTCACTTGTCGGGTGAACCCTTGTTCTCTATGTTTTTAATCGCCCAAATTCTCCCTATTAAAATATTTTGAGCTAACTATCTAGTCTGTCAGTTTACTTGGTTATTACCGAGTGATTTTACTAATATTTACCCTGCGATTTTTTTTACCTTATTTTACTGAGCAAATTATTCAACCCTCAGTGATTCTTACCTTTCTTTTTCCCAACAATCAGTTCCTTGTATGCTCCATCATTTACTTTTATCCCTCAGCCTTAGCAAGTTAGTTTTATGCATTTTTTGAAGCTAATGTCATTGCGCCCTTCCCCTTACCCATCACTTGGTTGCTGCATGATTTCTTTAATCTCTGCGATTTCTTTAAAAATGGCTAGTCATGGGTGCCTCCACCTAGTTCCTTTACTCAACACCAAAAACATTGTGTGCACAACAACCAAGCCCCATTTTCTATTCTTTTTCTCAGTAGAGTTATCCCTTCCCTTGCGTTTCTTTTAACCTTGATAGACTAGAAATTTTCATGCATTTTAACCTCATCAACCGATATTTCTCTATGCACTTACCCTTTGGCCTCCATGTGAATTACCTTGTTCTCAACGCATTTCTTTTCTTCTCAAGGTTCAAATCTTACCCCACATATCTCCCGTTAGTTGGTTGTCACTCTTGAATTGTGCTTGTTGATCATGCTTTTTCATGGTTTCTTGCTCGTGTATCTCAAGGAGAGTTGATGCCACGCTTTCGGGTGCCCTAGCTATGGCTTGCTATGACTAAACCCTCTCCCAATGATCAACTTAACCATCACCCCACCTCTTACTTCATTTTTGTTGAGTATCATCCCTTCAGTATCCTATGATATTTAGGGAAAATAACTGTGCATTTTTATTCTCATACCTCATATATATTGCGCTCAGATCCTTATGAAAAGTCCTTCAAATGGAGCTCGGTTTTACACTCAAACTTATAGGTTTCAAAATCAGTTTTACAATTAGACCTAATATTATGCCCATATCCCTATGCTCAAATTTATTTTTACCACTCAACATTATATTTCCCAACTTTTTTAATGCTCAACAATCTACCAAGAGATCGCTAGCAATTACAACCTCGGTTTCCTTTTACTCAGTGATTTTCTTGCATTGATTTTAGGTGTATTTAAGTTCACCTGAACTGTGTGGAAGGAGTGACTTGGACCAAGTATGTGAATTTTTCCTTTATTGGTGTGGTATAAGGTGTGAGTTGTTGCATCATTACCTTTGCAATAAAACTAATTCATAGAAGTTGAGTGACACAATCCTATGAGTAATGAACTTTATCTTTTTATAGTAACATTTTTATCGTTAATCCTATTGATAAATTCTTATTCAATGTAAATTGTAATAAATTATCATTCAACATAAGTATTCAATTCATTTCCTATTCAATGTATTTATTGTATTAAATTATTATTGAAGTAGTCTAATTATTTCACTAATGGTAAATCCTTACTCCATGTAAATATAGTAATAATGGTGTAGCCTTAGTAATAATTATTTGTTTAATAATATTATACTGATAACGATCAGACATGTTTATTTAAGGGGATAATATTATTACGATCATAAGTATTGGATATGATCATTAATCAATGCATTATTATTATTTGTGAATTGGTATAATTATAACAATGAATGAAGGCATTGAGTCATCATGGCTCGACCTTGGATTGTCAGAATGTGCCATAACAGGTTAGATTGTTGGATAGGGTTATGATTGATGCAAATTATTGATGTTGAATTTTGATTGCTAATTACTGCTAATTTATTGATGTTGAATTCTAAAGTAATTAGATTCTTGCGCCACTTAAATATTGGTGGTGCATGATTACTTTAGTAACTAGGATTCTTGTGTAGCATGTCTAATTATGACTGTGGTACGATTGGTTATGTGCTTAGTTTTGTTTGAACCTTGACTTAATGTGATTATATTATTGTGAATTAAATGAACTCGGTGAATAAATATATTCTCTTATGCCATTGAATTAATTTTGAGTGTGATTAATTAAGTACTTAGATTACCCGTGTGTCGTTTAATAATTTTAATTAGGTGATTGCATGATTGCTTTCGAATTGTTTACTTTTCCTCCATGGAATAAGGTTGAGAACTACTCTTGCACCATTTGTATGTTGACTTTTGATTATGATAAGTTTGTTTTCTCTTGCGTCATTTATTTATTGATACGTACATGATTAAGTAATTGAATTATTGTTCCAAGAAAGAATGTTGATACTTTATGAATAAGTAACTAGCTTGCTCTTGTGCTAGAAAAACTATATTGAGGTGTGATTGATGGTATAGTCTAGAGATATGAGATGTGATTGATTTAACAGGATGTAGACACCTCCTTGTTCCTCATAACAATTTCTAGCCTTGAGACCCAAAATGGTTAAAATCAATTGGAACCTAGGCTTAAGCATTTCTTATGTTTTCTAGAGGTCCTAACCTTGCAGGGTAGGTTGGGTGGGTAGTATCTTATGTCATTTTAATGATTATATTTATGATCCTTAGGTTAGATTTATGTTATCTCATGTTATCATGGTGTTATCTGATGATTATCTTGATGAAAGGAGTTGAGCGATTTATGATTTGTATTGTTTATGTCTCATTATTTATTTGTATGAATACAATGATTATAGGATGTTAATTAAAGTGTTAATATGTCGATATGTGTGTCATGGTTCATGGTAATGATGTGTTAACTTTGCGTTGTGTTTTATTGTTAATCCATTAATATTGTTTTGTTAATATATGTGATTCATGTGTCGATGATGTTTCCATTAATTCTGATGTTTAAATTTCCTAACGCAAAAAATAAATTACCTGTTGTATGTTGGTTTTGTTTTCATAACGGTGGGGGTGTTACATATGTAAGGTGTCGACGCTAGCATCTTGCTTCCATGTACTAGCTGGACTAGAGATGAAGTTGGCTATAAAATTGGAGGACATGCATGTGGACTTTTATCCACTTATCTGTGCATGGGTAACAATGTTATTTAATATAATATCTCTCGGTGCAACCACACACTCGATCACTACCTCAAGGTTCCCCATGAATCTGGGTTAGGCCCTCACATGAAATGAACCTTTCCAAACAATGCAAACCACTCACTTTTTAGTATTGGATCCATCCCTTGGTTTGTGGTTTGGATAATTTTGTCAAAATGTTTGCAATGGATATTCTAACAACAATTTCCAAACATATAAACTATTATTTATAACTATATCAACACTAACAATATCTCATGCAATTATAATAATCCGATATTACACTAATTGAGCACATATGATCTATTAAATGATATGACAACAAACAAAAATGGAAATTGATGTTTTTATTGTTCCAAATAACTTGAGGAATACAATGAATGTTACTTCCCATATATTAAGAGAGTGTACAATAGACTTAAAGATGGAAAAGGATTAGTAAATATTGGAAGTGAAAATATAAAAGCATACAATTTCCTATTGGTTAAATATCTGAAGAATATTCTCCTTAGTGTTAGAAAATGTAATGACCCTTTACTTATTAATATGAATAATTTCATAAATAATCCTAAAAGTTAGCTAAATTATAATTAATTATTATATAACCTTAATTAATTATATGTTATTAATTTATTTATTTTTTTTCTATGATTAGCTTAAGTATGATTAACTCTTTAATTAAGGGTTAATGAATGATTAATTATTAAGTGAGTGATTAATTGATTAAGTATTAAATTAATGGTTAAAAATAAAATGTAATGATTAAATGGGGTTACGTATCCCATAGGGGGATAACGTAACCCATACGTAAAAGGGAACATTTAAGTAAAGGATAAGACAATTAATAAGATATAAATGAATGGATAAAGTATTAATAAGGAGATAAGGTGTTTGGTGGGGGAAATGAATGTGCGAGGGCGGTGAAGGAGGAATTAGGGAGAGGGAGAAGGAGTATGAGGGATGGATTTCATGCATTCTACGAGGGAGGAGAGCTGGGAGTTTTGGGGAGAGTTGGTATAGTGGGATTTACAGTGCACCGGGGCTGAAGAGGTTTTGGGCTCGGAGGGCTAGGACGTCCATTGATGTCCTAGGGCTAGGCATACTAGTCGGTAGGGTGGCTGGTTTTGGGGTGTCCTAAGGAGCAGGTTCAAGCGAAGGTTCAAGCGAAGGTTCAAGCGAAGGGAGAAAGCTGCTGCAGATAGCATCAGAGAGAGGTATTTAAACTCAAATTTGTGGATTGTTTACTTAAATTTAGTATTTATTGCCAAATTTTATTTACGCAAGTATGGAGATAGCTTTGCAAATTATGAAAATTATACTTCTTAAAAAGCTTACAGAAATTAAGTAATTTGGTAGAAATATAAGTGTCTTTACAAATCTGGTATTTACATCTATATAAATGTCTTTACAATTCTGGGCACTACATCTGCTATCAGAGCCCTGGTTCAAATCTAGAACCGAGGGCCTGCTTAACCTGCACATAAAACATAGAACATTAATAAAATGTTCTAAAGGTAAAATAAATAAATGTAAAACAAATTTACCAGGTTACTACATCTGGTATTCAATTACAGACAATTCAGTTGTTGTTGTGTCCAAACCACAAAAGTTGTCCAGTCATTTACAATCATTCCGGCACCTATTACTTCACTTCCACGATTGACAATGCCTGCCACAAGAGGTATTTGAAGAAGAGTTGATAACTCATCTAGATATTCAATTGAAGTATGTGGGTGGACCTATTAAACATCAACAAAACTATCTCATTAATATGCTTACCTCGCACCTCTAATATCCTAAACATATAGCGTGAATGTAATTATAAATGAATACATACTTCAAAATGTGAACAGTTAATAACTAAAACACTCATCGCTCAACTTGCGATGACAAAAGGAGGATTCAATGTGAGTTGGGCATTTCAAAAATTAACTCTTACCAGACCACCTCTATTGGAAAACATGCAATAACTCCCAACAAGAATATTTCCTGCAATAGTTTGCCTGAAAACCTCAACTCCTAGCACATTGGCTATCAATTCTTCTGTCTCCTAGAACAGAATGCAAAAACATGTTAAGAATGTGGTTGGGTGATTCAAAGAAAAAAATAAAAGATTGATTATGCGCTGCCTATTTACACAAAAAGAAATAAAAGGACTTCCCTCTCCGGGATACGGCTTAAACCATCCCTTGTCGCAAATCAGCATGCTCAAACCCCATCTGCACGTACATTCAAACTAAGATTACAGGGAAAAACTATGTGACAAGAGCACAGACAATGGCTTCAGCGATTCGAATGTCCACCAGAGTAGTGGCTTCAACGACATCACACCATTCAAGACTTGCGACCTTACAGAGGCACCAACGGATGGAAAATGTTAATCCAAAAAAAAAAAATCTTTCTAAATGATATGTACTCTGACCATTTTCATGCTTCAAATTTCTACTTATCGAATGCATTTCCCAACGTTCGAATCCCGACGAGAACACTTGAGTTCTCAGGGGCCGAAGGCAAGGACGAAAACCTTAGACGACAGGGCCAAAATACTACGTTAGAGAAAGCAACCTTGCAAAAATTAGTGAAAAATAACGAGATTAAGCAACACCTGGAAGAAACGATAAACGAGATTTGCAAAATAATTGAAAACGATGAGAAAAGGATGGGAGAAACCCTAACCCGAATGGGTACTGGTTTAACATCAGAGCTCGTGACGATGGTGTGGTCTAATTTAAATTCCCTACAGTCGGCTCTGATATTTTTCCAATGGGCCAAAGCTCAACCAGGGTTCAAGACGAACTCTGTTATGTACGACGAGCTCGTCAACATTGTTGGCTAGTGTAAAGACTTTGAAACCGTAGGGATGCTGCTTACAGAAAGAGTAACCCAAAAGAACATTGCATATTGTCTGGGCGAGGATGCGTGATGCCATCCAAAAGGCGAGAGATCTCATTTCTCAGTCCGAACATAATCAAAAGATAATGCATTGGGTTTTCTACAAATTCAATATTTCTGGATAAATTACAGAATTGAACGCCAAATTTGACCGTCTCTTTCAAGAGCTTCAAGAAGAATTTTTAATATTTGAGAAAGCTAAATATATTGTCTTGACCCGGTCGCTGCCAGAGGATTTCCTTCAGCCCGTGCCAGATGCCTCTACCATTTAGTGCACCAACAGCTAGCACCTGCATCAACAACATCAAACACAAGCCAGTGCAAGAGTGTCGAGCTCCATTGCATAGCCTCGGGTTCACTTGCATAGCCTCCATTGCATAGCAGATAATTGCAAAAAAAAATGTGTTAGGGCCCAAAGGCCAAGCTCCAAGTCCGCGCGTCGAACAACCTAGTACACGAGCGCGCGCAGCACAACACCAAACCCCAACCAAACCAACATGTAAACCATATTCAAAGCCAAACGGTAAGCCGGAGAGACCATTCCATACACAGGAGAATAGTTGTTAGCGTTTCCAGATCCGCCTCCCTGCACAACAAATGAAGAGGCAAATTAGAGAGTTAGGGTTCGTTTAGGGTTAAAGTAGTGTGGCAATATTTTAATCCCGTGAATTGAAGTGAGAGACACGTGGGTTACATGCAACCCACGTTGCCAACTTAGCCCGCGGACATTTCATTCATTCGAATTGTGTTTAAATTTATATTCGTTTAATGTTATACTAGGGTTTACATATTTGTTTAATGTTATATTCTTTTATTATATATATATATATATATATATATATATATATATTTATATATTTTTTAATATGAATAGTTTAAAATATATATATATATACTAATTTTGATATAAGATTTTTTTTTATTATTATGATAAATTTTATAAACACTAATATAATAATATATAAAGCTAAATGGTAATTAAATATAGTTAATTTGTAAACTATAGTTAAAATTGTAATTATATAAGATTAATTATA
>JZKD02S1650744.1:1252814-1303930 GCA_000966675.3 Picea glauca
TGGAGTCAACACTCTGCTAGGTGAACTTGTAGGAGACTAAGGGTTCTAAGGAATAATTCCCCCACCTTATTGCGCGCCCCTTAGAATCATCGTGAGTGACTTTCGCAGTCATCCCTCACGGCATCATGGGTCCTCTCGAACTAGGTAATCTTTAACCTACAGTTCGAGCCACGGCGGGAGTGCTAGCAGGCGGTGGCAGGGCTGTTGTCCACCCCTCTCCCTCAACCTCTCTGCAAATCGTGTGTGGCCCCTTTACTCCATATGTGAGTCTGGTCAGCAATTTATCGCTACCCTGCATCAACAATAATCATGTCAGAGATGTCAACAACAAATCATCAAATCGAATGAAACATCATAGTAAACATATCACCCAAAAGCACACTCCCTGACTTAGTCTGGAGTCCAAGGGGGTTCTACTGATGCCTCTGCATCCTCAAGGTCAAAACCTTGCACACTCAATAAAACTGAGTCAATATCACCTATCTACATCAAATAGTAACACATCATGTCATATGTCAATCGCATCATAATAAAGTATAAATGGTCTAACATCGTAAAGGTCCAGATCACTTGTGAGCAAGTGTCCTCAAATAATAAGTGTTCTCAGTGCGCCAGAGTAGGATGTTACACTCTATCTCTTCCCTCCATCCTCACCAACTCTCATTAATTACAATGAATTACATTGAATGGGACATCTAGTCCAAATCAGATCTAGATCCCCATCAACATGTCATCCATTAAGGCGACTCCAACTACACCATGCTCAAAGGCACTGCTTGGCTCTACTAGCCTTACAACATTTAATACAATAAATTCAAATTTGAAATTTGAAAGTGAGAGGGTTGTGCCTCTCCTCTCTACTGAACGCGTGTTGGGTGTGCTAGTTGGCTGGCACTTGATGACATGGAGTGATGCTCCTACATCATCTACCTAGCAACCAATCATGTATTTATTATTAATAATGATAGAAAACATTACATGTCTTGGGAACACTTGTCTTTTAATAATTGTTTGGGCACCTTGGCCTCTCAACATTGTAATAGTACATTATTTAAAATGGGATTTTAAAACCTAGCGTGTTACATCCCCTCCCCCTTGTTTCAGCACTATCCTAAGTGCATATACAAAATATAGATCAAAATCTCAATTTTATTCAAAAATCTATGGGTAATCTACCCTCATGGCATATTCATGCTTCTTGGTAGCATCTTCGAGACTCTAGCAGGTCCATTGAACTTTTACCAGCTCTATAACTCAATTTCGAAGCATTTTGACTTTTCTGTCCAATACCCGCATTGGCTGAACCTGAAAATCTCCCTCTATCTCTACATGAATCATATGCCAATCAATAACATGGTTATGGTCATGTAAATATTTATTTAGTAAAGATACATGAAATACAGTATGGACATTCATGGAAGAAGGCAATTCAAACATGTATGCAACTGGCCCTATTCTGTCCAATATTTCTAATGGACCATAGAATCTGGCTTCTCGCTTTGTATAACTACCCAATTTCAAAGAGATTTTCTTGGGCTTCACTTTCAAAAGTACATGCTCAACTACCTTAAATTCTCTAGTTGTCATGTTCTTGTCTGCATAAACTTTTTGTCTATCCTGAGCTACCTTTAAATTCTTTTTGATCTTAACCACCTGGTCTTCCATGTCCTTCAGCAACTCCAACCCAAGTACCAATCTATCTGTTGGGTTGTCCCATCTTATTGGAGTATCACATTTCATACTATACAAGGCTTCAAATGGGCTCATTCTCAATGAATCTTGATACCCATTATTATATGTAAACTCAACCAGGTGTAAGTAATCTTCCCACTTAGATGGATTATCCATCACATACATTCTCAACATGTTTTCAATTATTTGATTGACCCTCTCTATTTGCCCATCTATTTGGGGATGATATGTTGTGCTAAATTTTAGATTTGTTCCAAATCCTTTAAACAATCCCCTCTAGAAATTGGAGGTAAACTTTATATCTCTATCCGAGATGATCTTCCTAGGTATCCCATGTAGCCTAGCAATTTCCTTCATGAAAATTTCTGCAATATTAGTTGTTGTATGCATTTTCTTCAGAGGCACAAAATGAGTAGTCTTTTTTAATTTTTCAACCACCATGATGATTGAATCATGTTTCTTATTCGTTCTGGTTAATCCTGTGATGAAATCCATGGTGATCACTTCCCATTTCTTCTCTGGGATTGGCAATGGCTGTAACAGACCTGTTGGGTGCCTATGATGAGCCTTCACCATCTAAAATTCATACATCAAGCGATGTAATCAACAACATCCTTCTTCATTCCCAACCAAAAGAACTGGCTAATTACTTCTGTAATTATTTTCTGCTAACCGGGATGTCCAGCATAAGGAACATCATGCATTTCCTTTAGTACCAAATTCCCTAGTTATTCGGAGCTAGGAACATAGATTCTATTTTTATTCATGAGTAATATGTCTTCCCTTATCTCATACTCCTTTATTTTCTGATGTACATTTCCTTGCTGTAAGTTTTCCTTTACCTATAGATAATGCTGATCTGTAACAAGACCATCTAAAATTCTGCTCTTCAAGTCTGATTGATGCATACTAAAAACAGTCGCATGCATGAGATGCACTCTTCTACTAAGCACATCGACAACTTTATTCTTATTTGTTTTGATATGCTTGATATTGAAGTCATATTCACTTAAAAATTCCATCCATATTGTTTGTCTGGCATCCAAGGTTGGTTGTTCAAAAAGATACTTCAGGCCAATGTGGTCTATCCTTGATTCAAATTTCTTCCCCATGAGATAATGCCTCCACATCCTCAAGGTGTGAACAATGACAACAATTTCCAAGTCATTCTTTGCATAGTTACTCTCATGTTCCTTAATCTTTCTAGACTCATATCCAATGACATGTCCATTTTGTGTGAGGACTCCCCAAAGTCCTTCCTTACATGTGTCTGTACATACGAAAAAACTTTCATTTGGGTCATCAATCTTTAACATAGGTGCACTAGTAAGTAATTCCTTCAACAGATTAAAATTATTTTCACACTTGAGTGTCCATTCAAATTTAGTTTCCTTCTTTTGCAAAAAAGTGATGGGATGAACAATGTTAGAGAACCCTACTATGAACCTTCTGTAGTAGCCAACTAATCCCATAAAATATCTGACATCTGACACATTTCTGGGTGTTGGCCATCCTCTTATGGCTTCGATCTTCTCTGGGTATACTACTATGTCATCCTATAAAATAATGTGTCCCAAGTAATGGATCTTCTTTTGATAAAAATAACACTTACTCAACTTGGCATACAACTGATGTTCTCTCAATACTTGCAACACTAGTCTTAAGTGATGTTCATGCTCCTCTTCAGAATTAGAATAGATAAGTATGTGATCCAGGAATACTATGACAAACCTATCCAAATCATTTATGAATATGTCATTCATTAATAACATGAACACAACTGGTGCATTGGTCAGTCCAAATGGCACCACTACAAATTCATAATGCCCATACTTGGTCCGAAAGGATTTCTTATGAATGTCTTCTTCCTTGATTATTACCTAATGGTATCCTGTCCTCATGTCAATATTTGAGAATATATTTGATCCTCTTAGCTTATCAAATATCATAAATTTGGGGTAGAGGATAATTGTTCTTTATAGTGTACTTGTTCAGTTGTCGGAAGTCAATACACAACCTCAAGGTTCCATCCTTCTTTTTGACAAAAAGTACTAGTGCTCCCCAAGGTGAAACACTTGGATATATGTACCATTACTTAAAAAACTCCTCCAACTTCATTTGTAATTATTTTAACTCTGGTGTGCTCATTATGTAAGGTGTTTTTGACACCGGGGCAACTCCTGACACTAAATCAATTGAGAAACTTGTCTCCCTTCTTGGTGCAAATCTGGGTATTTCTTCGAATACATATTCAAATTCATGTAGTACAGAGAAACATTCGAGGCTTGGCTCTTTTGTATTATCTGGCTCTTCCACATGAGATTCATACAATTGACATCCTTTCCTAAAACTTCTTTTTATCTGTAAGGTTGAAATCTCCCTTATAGAGATGGGTCTTGGTACTCCTTTCATAGTGCTTTGTTTTCCAATTCCATCAAGACATGTAAATGTATTGTTAGGACAATATAGGATAGCATGATGCTTTTCCAACCAATCCATTCGAATACAAATATCATAAGACCCCATTGGTATGATATTTATATCAATACTATTATTCATGCCATTAATACTTATGGAACAACTTATGACGATGTCATGGATTCTTCTTTTGGTTCCAGTGGCTAATTGAACCAAACTTTATTTTCCAACATTAATTTTCTCCAAATCTAATCTATCCACTATCTTAGGATCAATGTAACAATGACTTGCTCCTGAATCAATGAAAATGGCAATAGGTTGATTTTTTATCTTACCTTCCACCTCGATCATATTGGATGGGTAGTATGTTTGTCGATCATTTAAAGTTTCATATATTATTCCCATATCTTCGACTGTTGTAGCTTCTTGGAGGTTGTGCATAGTATTCACTATGTCGTTTATGTGTGGGAAATCCTTGTACATGTGATATTCCTTTCATCCCCAGCATTGGATTGGTGGTCTTCCCCTTTTTCCCAAGGAATATTCCTTCTTGAAATATCCTTTAGCATACTGATATTGATGATTTCTATTAGGCTCATTCCTATTGAAGGAAGGTTTGAATCCTTTCCTCCTCTGATCAGACTTCGCATTTTTATTTTCCTTCCAAGATTTCTGCAAATATTGTCTTACCTAGCCTTGCTTATACATGTATTTAGCCTTCCCGATGGCTTCAATCAAGGTATTGGGCTCATCATACTTGATATCTTCCTTATAAAAGGTTGGCAGTCCACTTAGAAATCTCTATATTTTAACTTTCTCATCACCAATGAACCTGACTTACTTTAACAATCCCAATAAATTCTTCTCATACTCTACCGTAGTCATTCTTCCCAACTTGAGTTCAAAGAACTCCTGCATTTTCCTATCATACAAATGTTCTGAGAGGTACTGCTTCTCGAAGTATTTCTTGAACTACTTCCAAGTGATCTTACTCTCATTAATGATCTCCACTTGCTTCAGTTGGTCCCACCACATTGCAACTTTCCCATGCAAATGGTAGGTGGAAATCCTGTCTTCTAGGTTGGATGAATAGTTATTCAACTAAAAATATCTCCTGAGATGAAGAAACCATGCTTCAACATCATATTTTCTTTCTCTTTCACCCTCAATGGAAGGTGGCTTGAGCTTCCTCAGCTCTCTTTGAAAACTATCTACCTCTTGTTTCCTTCTTTTATGTCTGATAGAAGACACCTATGGACTGCTTACGGGATCATCTGATTCATAAAAATTTATTTCTAAGTAAGGAGGTGAGTGGTGTCCATGAGGTCTACTAACACTTCTGGAATAACCATCTCTTCCACGATCATCCCTTCTTTCATGGAACCTACCTTCTTCCTCTTGTATTGAGTTTTATCCCTTCTTTGTTTGTCTCTGCAAATGATTTAATCTCTACAACACTCAAGTATTCATCTGACTTTTCTCTCTCATCAGTCTCTTCTTGTATGCTTTGTAGCTCTGCACTTCCATCTTTAGGATTCTTACCATTTCTATTAACGTTTCCTGTTCTCCTTTTCCCTTGCGTCCATTGGACTCTATCTCTTCATTACCAACTCTAGTATTCTGGCCTTTAGCCTCCTTATCATGACTGGAGGCTCCCTCACCTTCTTCCATTTCCTCAATATGAATCTTGAGTTGATGTGTTTAAACCCATTAATTCTACAAAATGTGCAAGCGACCATTTTGTTAGAATTATGCATATGATAAGCAAAATTTCCAAACCATGTTATAGGTATCTTTATTTATTTTTGTTCATGGATATCATATCCCCATTCTACAAAAATAATAGTTTCCTATTATCCTTGGCTGACACATAATTTCATCCTACGTAGGTGCTTCCTTCAAACCACCCTCCCAGGTGACCACGGCTAAATATTTCCTTAGAAATTTTATGTCTCGAAGACCACCAATTTGGCCCTTAGCCCTCCTTACCTCAGCTCTGAATCTACATATGACCATGGTCATAACCCTGCACTTAGCTGAAAAGCACTTGTCCAGAGCTTCAAGACTACAGAACTTTAAGCCAGGACCGGATCAATGGTCCTCGTCCTCTTTCACATTCAACGATCGAGATCCACTTCAGGAGTCTCAACTTTCCTTTCTCACTCTTTCCCAGAGTGCTTTCACCTGGAGCACATGATCGGTTGACGTGTGTCCTCTTATGGATCGATGGTCCCCGGTTTCTTCTGCTCTTCGAAGGTTCGTTGCTAGAGTACTAACATGTCACATCATTACATGCCTTTCAATTTGCGAGGGAACACATTGATGGTTTGGAGTAACCCTCTTTTCACCCTGCAATTCTTTTGATGATGACACGTAACCCATTGGTGAAACCATGGTTTGGATTGCGGGACTGCCTTGGGAAATTATCTCTCGTGCGACTTGGTTCCCCGCAATGCCTCTTGTCCATTGATCTCACTCTCTAATGTGATCTAACGGTTGTGACCTTATCCCTTTATTCATTTTCATCGAACGACCCTTGTTCACCTGTCCTCTGATCCAACAATCTCGGATCTCTCCTGATCCTACAGTGGCGATCACTCCTGAATTCGAAGGGGGATGGTCATGATCCTTTGAGCCCCTTACAATGGATCTTTGACAATCTAACTCCTACATAGATTATGCAACGCCATCCCTCCTGAGCTTTCCAACTTTGCGGTCATAGTTTGATTCTGACCACGAGACTCTAACTAACAAACCTAGTCCATACTTGCTCGGTGTTTCAACCAGAAGCTATGATACCAAACTGTAACATACCTAGCCACTGACAAGTGATGGAATTCTACCTACAAGACCACCCTTGGACTTCGTACTCTTACCGATACCTTGTTTCATTCATAACAATGCATAGGATACAATATTTAGTGACATACACAACAATATCCAGCAATCATGCATAATATAAGATTTAGTTAAACTATAATTAAAATACACAAAAAAATACATTCATACACAGATAATAACATCACAACAGAGAGAACTTATATTTATAAAAATGTGACACTGCAGACCAAGGACATTCCACCCAACCATAGACACCACTACTCCAAATCTCAATAGTAGTGTGACCCCTGAGCCAGGGTTATGAATCCGCAAGGATGGTTCCAGAGTCTACATGGGTTCCCAAACCATTCATCTCTCAAGATATCATAGGTTACCCAACACCCACAATAATCCAAGTACCCAAATCTCTTCTACCTAGCCTATACCACCCAAGAGAATGGACCTCCACCCTTCTTTGCCACGCAGTCCCTCAGTTAGTCCTTCTCCTTTTTCCAGGACCTCCAACACAACTAGTCTAGAATATCAATGATGGAACTCTCAGAACTCACAATTGTGAGAAAACTAAGGCATAGGCCAATGCATCCTAGACATGCAGGCCCCAAGTCATGCCTAGATTGCACCAACAACCATTACAACCAACTATCTTATGAATAAACTTTAGTTTTTCGGTTCCCTTTCCCTAATCCAATATGCAGATGAGGGTGGATCAATGAATGGGTGAGTGAGTGCATGAAAGTGTGTGAGGGAAATTAATGTACATACAGGAAAATCAAAAAACAAGCCATCAGTCGAACTCCCCTATCAGACCAAAGGAAAGTTTAAGTAACTTCGTGGGGAGTCAAGAGACTCCTAGCCTTTCCCAATAATCTCACATAAACAATCCCCTCACTTAGAAAAAAAGGGTAATTAACATAGGAATAAACACTTAGCCCCTCAACCCCCCTCTCTTGTGGAATCATATCCCCCTATAACTCTAGTCCTTGTCTGTCTAGCAACCAACCATGTATTTACTATTAATAATGATAGAAAAAAATACTTGTCTTGGGAACACTGGCCTTTTAATAATTGTTTGGAAACCCTGGCCTCCCAACATTGTAACAATCCATTATTTAAAATGGGGGCTTAAAACCTAGGGTGTTACAGAGTGTGCGACAAAGACCTTTGAGTCAGAATTTTAGGAGGAGTGGTGAAATTTTTCCACAGACAAGCTAAATCATGGAGGAGGACCTGTTGCAAAGTGTGCACAGGATAAATTTTGAATAAGTGTCGAAGATATCCCTCTAAAGAGTAAAATGTTTGAGAAAGAACAAGCTGAGGAGGAAGAGTGACGAGAAATATTCAAAGGGAGGATTCCTGTAAGGTTTACTAGAATCAATGAGAAAGATCAGTCTAGGAGGGATCAAGATCATTCCAGACTATTAGATCTGGGGAAGGTTGCATGGAAGTCAGCTATGAAGCGTTTCGGTACTTCGTATTTTGGAGTGTTTGAAGTGTTTGAAAAGTGGGATCACCAAAGTCACATAGTAGCGAAGAGAATCCTAACCGTTGTCTATGGGGAGACATGTGGCAGTGGATTAGAAAATCTAGGAGAAAGAGATACAAAGAATTTGAGTGTGGATTAGATGAAATATTCATGAAGTCATGAAATATGGAGTACAACTAGAGCTTCAGGTGTAGGAAGACAGGTGACAAAGATCTGAAAATTTGGGGAAAGTGTTTTAGAAGGAATCAAAGGCAGAGTTTGGAATATCCCTGAAGTCAGAAGTCGCGAAGGGAATGGATCGAGGTTATAGCCCATGGTCATGTAGAATAAAGAGTCTAGCGCAGGGCTAGTACTCACACGTTGGTGTTGCTAAAGTGCTAGAGAGAGGAATTTCAAGAAGTTTGAGCTTGTAGGTGACATCAAAGGGACCTGTGTGTATTAATTATTCAGGGTCTATTAAAGGCCCGCAAAACTAATTCAGTTCAAGGAGTTTAAAGATCCAAGACTAGGAGGTCGCAGAATCACGAGGAGGGAAGGGGGGATACAACGTGTGATATCATATCCTGAATATGTTTTCAGGTAAAGGAGAGAGGATACAAGGAAGTAGGCTGATATCATTGAGTGGTATCAGAGACATCAACATAATGTCACCTCAGAGATGTGCAGAGCCACTTATAACAAATAGAGATATGGAAAGGGAGATGAGAGAACTGTGAGCAATATTGGATGACATGGAAACAACACAAAGGAGAGCACCTAATGTTGGAGATGTCCATGATGCATAGAATGAAGAAGTGGAAGTTGAGGAAGTTGTAACAGAGGATGTTGTAGAAGAGCACTTGCTGAAAGCGATTGTCAAGTTAGGAGCTAGAGAAAAGATAGACATCTAAATGTATGAAGGAAACTTGGAGGTTGAAGAGATGTTGGATTGAATAAGGTCCATGGATGTGTACTTCGAATATGAAGACATCGATGAGGATAAAAATGTGAAACATGATGTCACTAGGTTAAAGGGTCATGCAACACTATGGTGGGATTAACTGAAGGCTAAAAAAAGGAGCAAAGACAAACAAAATATTAAGAGTTGGGACAGAATGGTAACTAAGCTAAAGGCTAAATTCATGCCCAAGGACTATCAGATAAATCTGTTCAAGAGGTTGCAGAACTTGAGACAGGAGAGAATGATAGTCAAAGAGTACACAAAGGATTTCTATAGACTGAACATCAGGGTTGGACAAAGAGAGAGAGATGAGGAAAAGGTTATCAGGTATATAAATGGCCTAAGATATGAAATCCAGGAAGAAATCAACATGATGACATTAAGGACAGTGGAGTATGATTATCATATTGTGCTGAAAGAAAAGAAAACATTGGACATAAAGCATAGTCAAAAAATTCAAGGTAGAAGTGTAAACAGAGGAAAAAGAATTTCCCATGACTAGGTACTGAATCCCAAAGGTGAGACTGAGAAACTACATAGTCACTCTGAAGGAGGAGGAATTTCCTGAGAGAGATAGAGTGTTGGTAGAAACTCTTTTCCTCGAGGAAGAGGAAGAGGTAGAGGAGGAGAACTGAAGTGTTATGCCTGTGGAAAGGTAGAACACATGTCTTGGTAATTCTCCAAGAGGAAGAAAGAAGGAGCTGAATCTCACATTTCGGAAGTATGAAAGAAATATGTTGAAGAAGAAGGCACAGAAGATGGGAGATCTCTCATGATGAAGAAGGTTCTCTTAAATCCAAAGCTAGAGGTTGAAAATCTAGTGCAGAGGAACAATTTGTTCAGGAAAACTTTCAAGACTAAATACAGAGTATGAAAGATGATAATTGACAGTGGGAGCACTGATAACTTAGTATTCACAGAGATGGTGGAGAAATTGGAGTTGGAGACAACTGCACATCCGAGTCCATATAAAGTCTCATGGCTGGAAAATGGTCATCAGGTAATGGTAACTAAAAAATGCCTTGTTGAAATTAAAATAAGCGGATATAGAGATGACATTCTGTGTGATGTGATTCCCATGGATGTATGTGATTTTTTATTGGGAAGACCATGGAATTATGACAGGAATTTCATTCATGATGGGAGGAAAAATACTTATACTTTGGAGAAGAATGGTAGGACACACATGTTGTTGTCGATTGATGAGAAGAAAGTGAAGGACGAAGCCAACACAAGTATACTTCTCATGAGTGGGAAGGAACTTCTGAGTGAGGTTAAGAAGGAACAAGAGATACAATTTTCTATAGTGAGGAAGATGAAAATTATCCTTACAAGTACTTATATGGATGATCTTCCTGAAGAAGTTCAGTAACTCTTGGAGAATGTTGTTGAAATAGTAGTGGATGAGTTTCCAAGATCATTGCCACCTATCAAAAGTATCATCCATAACATTGACTTAATAACAAGAGAAGGTCTGTGGAACAAAGAATCATACATATTGACACCTCAAGAGAATGAGGAGGTAAAGAGACAATTCCATGATTTGATGGACAAATATTTGGTCAGGGAAAGATTGATTTCATGCATAGTACCAACTATGTTGAGTCCGAAGAAGGATGGAGGATGGAGAATGTGTATAGACTCAAGAGCCATAAACAATATCACCATTAGGTACATATTTCCTTTTCCAGGGATGGATGACTTAATGGATTGTATAAATGGAGAGAAATATTTTTGAAAGATAGATTTGAAAAGTCTATATCACCAAATAAGGATGAGATAAGGTGGTGAGTGGAAAGAAACCTTCAAGATGAATGAGGGATTGTATGAATGGATTGTTATGTCATTTGGATTAAAACATTCCCCGAGTACTTTATGAGGTTGATGAATGAAGTGTTGAAGGATTTTATTGGTAGGTTTGTGATTATATATATGGATGATATGTTGGTCTTCAGTGGAACTGAAGAAGAGCATTTGAGGCACTTAATGTTAGTGATGAGGAGGTTGCAGTGGGAGAAGCTGCTAATAAACTTTAATAAATCCTCTTTTATGAAGACAAGACTCATTTACTTGGGTTTTGTGATCTCTACGAATGAATTAAAGATGGATACTGAGAAGGTGAGAGTGATCAGAGAATGGTCATCACCAAGAAGTATATTTGAGGTGAGAAGCTTCCATGGATTAGGGAGTTTCTATCGAAAGTTCATTAGAAATTTCAGGGAGATCGATGCACAAATGATGGATATAGTGAAGAAAAGACATAAGTATTTCAAATGAACAAAAGAGGTTGAGAAAATATCGAATATATTGAAGGAGAAGATAATAGAAAAATTGATTCTGGTCTTTCCAGATTTCGGGAAGACATTTTAGGTGATATGTGATGCAAGAGGAGTTGCAATCAGAGTATTATTGAGCCAAGATAATATGCCTGTTGCATATTTCAGTGAGATATTGAATGATACTAAGATAAATTAATCCACATATGATAAAGAGTTTTACGCCATAATGTTGTAGGAAAATATCCCTACGGACAGGTAGATTGCCTCAAAGAGCTAGACCCTAAACTCTAAGACAGAAAGTGCTTAACATGGACACTGACATCCTTTCAAATCTATACAAACTAATGCATGAGAAGGAAGGATAATAAAAGTACCTCTTTATCGACGTTTGTCCCTACACGCTCCGAGTCGAGCTCCAATATTTCGCTCCTCGATGAGTCCTATAGACAAACAAAGTACAACCACTTACTACTCTATGGATATTAGCTTGAAAACAGATCTATCTATCAATGATAAGTTCATGTAAAATCAGACACAAAGTAGAAAGAAACAGGCCAAGCAAATTATATTAATGAGGACAAAACATTGCTTACAACCATGGATGAATTGTAGTAGCTCTGCCAAGTCGTCCTCATCTACCCCTTGCTCAAAATATCCATGATCTGAATGATGACAACTTCACTAATTTCTCCATATAAGATCATAGGTTTCTTGCTTCCAAAATATCTCTGTTCCAGCACCACTTATGAGATCATAAGTTTGGTGTGATTCTCCTTTTCCAATCCCCTTCCACCATTAGAAAGATTTCTTATATAGCCTTGGAGAGGCTTTAACCACTTGAGATATCCTTGGGGAAGTTGAGGATTTTCCTCCTTCAGTTGAGGATCTGCCCTAAGATCATGGTTGGACTAGGGATTCGAATCCAACTACCTTCCAAGAATGAAAAGATCCTTACCCCATTCATCTCAACAACTCAGTTACTGCCCAGAATAGGTAGCGCTCCCTCAAAAGAAGCATCAGAGCATTGTAGCACTCCCTAGTAGGCTTTAGGGGGTGCCATCACTTTCAAAATCCATAGCAGTCCCTCAAAAGGGACAAAGGAGTTTTATAACACTCCCAAACAGTGTAAGCGGGAGCGTCGACGCTCCTAGAATAGGTATAGGGGAGTGCTCTCCTCCAAAAGCTAGTTTTTGAGGTGCTTTCATATGCAAAAAGGTTTCCAAGCCTATTGGCTCATTTCTCCTCTTCCAAATCAAATGTTTGAGGTGTTTCAAGTGTCTTTCTCATGTCGTTATGGGCACAACATAGGGATCATGGCAGCATGCTTTCTTTGACACTTGTGACACTTGTGAGCAACATGCGACACTTGCGACCTTGTGAGAAAAATGTGACACTTGCGACCTTTGTAATGACAACACTTGCGACACTATAAAAGTGAGTAATTTGGATGTGTAATAGATTTCCCCCCAAATATGAAGTTAGAAGATGCGAACTGATAACTGAAATTATTTTTAGACTTTCAAGCAAGGGTATAGACGCAGAGAACCTGACAAAAGATGCACACAAACATCCAACAAATACTATGACATGTTTCAAACCCAAGGCAGGCATACCTATGCTTGGGTGATCAAGACTTGCAAGATATGGCTGCCATAAAATACACTGGGGATCCATAATTGTATTGATAAAAAGGTATAGCCACTGAAAATACATTGTGAATCTATATGCTTATGACATGAACTGATCGTAGCCACGAAGAATACACAGTGGATCTACGAGATGACAAGAAATAGCCACGACCAATACAAAGTGGATCTATGTAACAATATATGTGTCATTGTTCAAAAGAAACTCCATCGTAACCTGGGAAAAGTACATATCAAAGTGATCACTCAACCCAGGGTCTTCTTATCGATCCCGATGTAGTACAAATATAACCATGTGAATAGATGTCTTGATGTCAAACACGGCATAAACCACTTGATTACCGGTCAATGATGTAAACCGTTAATAAGCGCGAGGGAGATCACCATTAATGTCAATGATTCCCAAGGTACCCTAGTACATTCCAACGAATGTGAATGGATGAGATGGAGTCGAACATATGTGGAATCATATGATCAGAGGTCAATGATGTAAACCCACTGTCGAACGTGAGGAAGCCTACCATTGAGGCATGCAGGTCCCAAAGTACTAACTGACTTCTAAGTCTAATTCCTAGATAATGTGTTGAAGTTGGTAGGAATAAGCTCGTCGAAGGAGGGCCTTGATGTATCCCCCATCAACGACATGAAACAAACATAGAGATGTAATTGGCAGATCAAATGGACATGGACTGACATGGGTTTTGAGGCAAGATATTTGGGATGGTTGACTCTAGAGGCAGATAATTCCCTTGAACACTGAGGCACAATATAAAAACATGACATGGACCAAAACTTGATGATGCAGTGGATGTTGTGACTTGCATCGGGTGACCCAAAGGAGTAAAAGAAACTCAAAGAATTAGCTCAGTGCAGAGGTTCAGTAGGTTATAATGCGTGCATATGAAAAAGTGTCATGTTCAAGGGAGACTCTAAGAATTGCTCGGTGATGTTATCAAGAGACTGCTTGGCTTGCTTCTTTCAATTTTCCCCCCATCCAGATAGATGAGTAGCTCTTTTTTATTTAATGAGCTCGAGGAGGATAACACATGCTCAATATAACTCACGTTCGGTAAGTGCCTCTTCCTTTGTTTAATGAACTAGAAGAAGTAAGGGTTCGATCCCGTATGGGCCTGTTGATGTGTGTTTTAGCGAGTCCAAAGATAGAAAACTTGAAGGTTTTTCAGGATTATAGAGTTTGGAAAAACACTTAAAATAGAACTCTCTGAGTTCCTTTTTTGTACAATAGTCTAACGAGACTGAAAAAGAGATAAACTATCTCTCAAAAGATGCCCTTTTTGACCTTTTAATGAGTGTGAAAGGAAGCAAGGTCACTCGAAAAGATTTTCATATTTAGAGAGTCTGAAAAAGGTTTAAAGGAGACTCCAGGGGGGTTCCTTTTTCGTGTATTCGTGTATCCGTACGGGTCCAAAAAAGAGATAAAAGTTTACCCGGTTTCATTCTCATGTATTTATGAGTGCAAGAAAGAACAAAGACTAAGCTCGGTACTCTGCCCCCAGCTTGAAATCTAGTGACTTGACTCCAGAATGATCATCAAAGGCTGGAGACATGCCCCCCAAGCTTCAATTCATTCACCGACTTTGAGGTTGTCACCAATTTCTGTGCTAGATGTAGAAAAAGGATACAGGTGGATGAAATGAAGGTTAAAAAATGAGACCTAATGAAAGACTCGACTCGACATCTACGAGATCTGGAGAAAGACTCAACTTGAAGGGAGAGGTGATTGTTTCATTTTTTAACGAGCTTGACACAGAAAAAAAACTATGCTCAAGGTTCCAGGTTCGATCCCCAGATTGTTGTTTCATTTCTTAACGAGCTTGATACAGAGAGGAAAACTATGCTCAAGGCCTCTGTTTCATTTTTTAACGAGCTTGCCACAGAGGAGAGAAACTATGCTCGTGACCTCTGTTTCATTTTTTAACGAGCTTTCCACAGAGAAGAGAAACTATGCTCATGGTTTCATTCGAATCATGGCTTCCAAGAGGATAATGCTTTGGAAGGGTACCATGTCAATGGATAAAACTTGGTCATGGATTCCAAGAGATCTTCACCGGATGGAAGAGAATCACTCTAGAAGGAACACATGTCGAGGGTTGTGATAGGAGTAAGGATATCGAGCTCCAATAACCCTACCAAAGAGATCACCATGTCAACTACCGGATCCAAATCATCGGAATTTGAGGTCATGGGAGACAATGCCACATAATTGACATGTGGCGGGGGTGATACTGTCTGCATATAAGAACCACTTAGGGAGGTCACCCAGTCAGGGCCGATGAATGAAAGTTGATCAATAGTTACAATTCTTCCATCGTGAGGGAAAGATATCACACAGAAGAGGTTGGATACAAGAGCTTTCACAGCATAGACATAATCCCGCCCAAGGAGTAAAGAGAAATCCAAGGGGTCTCAGACTACCATGACATCGATAAAGACATTTTTCCCTCCCAAAGTTATAGGAAACTGAGGAAGGATCCCTAAACATTGACTAGTTCTTCTGTTAAAAGCTAACAGATTCTATGTAAGTGGTGCAAGCTGTGGACAACCCAAAGCGTACCAAGCAACAGAAGACAAAATACTAATGGACGCACCTTCATCTATCATCATTTGAGGAACGTCCCGACCATGAGCCTAAACTGTGATCTGGAAAGGAATGTGGGAGGGAAGACGAGGTCCAGTTAGTGCACCCCAATCAAAAAGGATGGCTTCATTACTTGGAGGGGGTTTCGCAGGAGAAGGAGGAATGCCCCCCGGTATGGTAGAGTTTGTATTAATGAGAAAAACATGGGCAATAGGGTTTACTCTCTAGAGGGAGAGTAGGATCAACCGATGATTGGATCAGACCAACCAATGGTGGACTTGGATAGACCATTTTAGCACTCTTCAGAGGAAGAGTGGGACTGACTGAGGAAGGGACTGGGTTAGTCACTTTGACATTCCTCAACAAAGGAATGGGATCGACTGATGGAAAAACTGGATTGACCACTTGAGTTTCATTCTCCAAGGGAAGAATGGGGTCGACAGGTGGAAATAGATCGATAGCTTTGGTGTCACTTTCTAACGAGAGAGTGGGATCGACTGAGGATGAAAACAGATTGACCACTTGGGTGTCACTCTTTTGATGAATAGTGGGGTTGATCGATGACGGAACTAGATCAGTTACTTGGGTTTGTTGTTCAATCGAGGAGGAAACTAGATTGACCACCTGATCAACCAGATTGACCGAAGATGGAACAGGATTGACCAATCCATCAACCAATGATGGGTCAGAGGAAATCTTACGATAACCTTTTGGAAGTTGAAGTTTTTCCAAAATAGAAGAAGCCTCGTCCAAGCGAGGACAAAGGTGAGAGTAATGATTACCTTTACATAACATGCAAGGCAACTTGATAGTTTTCTTCTTCTTACCAACCTGGACATCACTAGTTGATGGAGTATCATCGACATGACTGGCAAAGGCTGATGATGTGGAGGACCACATTTCTAAGACCTAGGTAAGACCAGGGCAATCCCTCAGAAAGTGGTCACCCTTACAAAGGATGCAAGGGAATTTGGGTTCTGGATTCTTCATTTTAATCTTGTTGACCTCATCAACACTCCCAGTACTATTAGTAGTAACTAATTTCTTAGAGCCAACATATGATGTTGTTGGGGCATTTGTCCTTTTCGGGTTCTTCCTCTTCTTCTCTTTTTGTTTCTTCTTCTTCTGATCAACTTGGCTACTTGCTTTAGATATTTCACTAGGTGAAGAAGGAGAAATGGAAGGAGACTTGATGGATGAAGAAGGAAAAAAGTTGACATGAGGTTGATGTGTGGGTGGTGTATTGACATCCAAAGTATTAGATGCAACTGAAACATTGGGAGGATTCAGGATCACCGGAGCGGCGAACAACCAAACTAGTAATCCAATAGTGAGTCCTGGAAGACTCATTGTGGAAACATATGGAGGACCAAAGTTTCCAAATGAAGGAAAGGTATAAGGTTCGCCAAGAGAAGTGGTTCCTCCATTGGTACTCCCAGGATTCGATGCCATTAACACTGACTTGACCTAAGGTCCACTAAATAAAACAAACAACACACGCTATGAATCTAAGAAGCAATCAATCAAACAAACGTTCCTATGATGAAACCACTAGTTTTTGATGAAATCCAACGTCGTGAGATAAAAATAGGAAGGGGTGGGGATAGATCGGGTGGATCAGTTACGTTGGTGACCTGCTTAATAGACTTACGCCTTGGTGCAATCTTCCACACAGTAATTGTGGATTTACCCTCCAAGGAGCCCGAGTGCGTTTGACCAATGTCTGTTATAGGTACAGTGAGACCTCCCTTCACCGTCACCTTCTGTGAGACCCTAAATATTGTGGCTACTAAGGTCACCAACTCGTAGTCATCCCCTGGGCAGGTACCGTCGACAATCTAGTCGGAATGTATGGGCAGGATAACAAGTCCAAAATCAATTTGAAAGGCTTCCACTCAACATTGTGGGTATACCTTCCAGTGACCCCCAATATATGATCTGAACACTACAAACAGTTGAACCATGGAGGGATAATCTCCATAACTCACCCAAATGTGACCTCGTGCGTAACCCCTATGTGAGAGGGGGATCCCAGGCAGACTAATACAACAATTGGATTTAACTCTCCCTACCGTAAGATACTAAGTTTGTCTGATAGATTTGGAAAGTTATCCTTTCAACCTATTCCAAATCCCTACACCTTAAACTAATGTATGTTTTCTAACAAAGATGTAAAAATTCTGATAAATTTTAGTTAAGCGTTGATTTTAATGGATTTTGTTTACTTAGAGGGTGTACGAAAGTGAAACTGATGGAATTATGACTCAATTACCAAAAATATGCATGAAATGTGATAAGCAATCGTTTCTTTTGAATGAATACCTATTTAAAGGAAAGAGGAAGAGTCGTTTTCACTATCAAACACTTGATAAGGAATTCCCTCAATTAATTTTGTTCTCAATCAAACCCAATATGATGCTACAACATTTCAGAAATGCAAACTAATATGCAAACTAATCATTAAGATGTACTTTTTTCATTTTCATGCTAATGATAATCAATTCAATGCAAAATTTCTCCTGCCAACTACCCTTTCAGATCAAGGAGATTCAGACAAGAAAACACAGATTTCACACAAACAACACACCCTTTTGCAGTCAAACAAGAGAAATAAAATCAAAAATGAAAAAGGAAGGAGAAAGAGATTGGATCATATGACCTCAAAGAACCAAATGAGAAGAGTTACAGACTTCAAATGTCCTTCACTAGATTTCCCGCTCAGTCGGATAGGAGAGAAGAAAGACAGGGATTGATTTCAAGATCTCAACAGAAAAAAATAAAAAAGAATGAAGAAGGGCATAAAATATGAGAAACAATATGTTTAATTATCAATATGAAGCATGTCAAAGGTCAAAGGAAGAATGATTGAATAACAAAACAACTCAGCAAGTCAAAAAGCAGGGTTTTAACCTCAAAAAATGCAAATTTTTGAAGGGATTTTGAGAAAAAGGGGCTACCGCTCTGGTGTAAGGGACACTAGGGAATTATAAATCTTTTTCCAAAACTCTAAGGGAGAAATGGCACCCTGATAACAAGGCAGAGGAGCGTTGGTTCCCAAAAACTCACAAAAAGTCCAAAAAACCCAAAATTTCAATTAAATTTTTGCAATCAAGCTGAGTGTGATGGAGTGAAGAGTCAATCAGAAAATTCAATCAGATATATGGGGTGAACAAGGGATAATAAAACAAACGGTAAGACAAGGTCTATGAGGAAATACAAAACTAAGAAAGTTCTGATTCGATCCCCAGTGGAGTCGCCAGTTTCTGTTGTAGGAAAATCTATCCGCGGGCAGGTAGATTGCCTCAAAGAGCTATACCCTAAACTCTAAGATAGAAATTTCTTAACATGGACACTAACTTCCTTTCAAATCTATACAAACTAATGCATGAGAAGGAAGGATAATAAAAGTACCTCTTTATCAACGTTTGTCCCTGCACGCACCGAGTCGAACTCCAATCTTTCGCTCCTCACTGAGTCCTGTAGACAAACAAAGTACAACCACTTACTACTCTATTGATATTATCTTGAAAGTATATCTATCTATCAACGATAAGTTCATGTAAAATCAGACACAAACTAGAAAGAAACAGGCCAAGCAAATTATATTAATGAGGACAAAACATTGCTTACATCCATGGATGAATTGTAGCAGCTCTGCCAAGTCCTCCTCGTCTACCCCTTGCTCAAACAATCCATGATCTGAATGATGACAGCTTCACTGATTTCTCCCTATGAGATCATAGGTTTCTTTCTTCCAAAATATCTCTGTTCTAGCACCACTTACGAGATCATAATTTTGGTGTGATTCTCCTTTTCCAATCCCCTTTCACCATTAGAAAGCTTACTTATATAGCCTTGGAGAGGATTTAACCACTTAAGATATCCTTGGGGAAGTTGAGGATTTTCCTCCTTCAGTTGAGGATCTACCCTAATATCATGGCTGGACTAGGGATTCAAATCCAACTTCCCTTCAAGAATGAAAAGATCCTTCCCCCATTCATCTCAACAACTCAACTACTACCCAGAATAGGTAGCGCTCCCTCAAAAGGACCATCAGAGTGTTGTAGAGCTCCCTAGTAGGCTTTAGGGGGGCACCAACACTTTCAAAATCCATATCACTCCCTCAAAACAGCCGGAGGAGCTTTATAATGCTCCTGGACAGTGTAAGGGGGAGTGTCGGTGCTCCCAGAAGAGGTATAGGGGAGCGCTCTCCTCCAAAAGCTAGTTTTTGAGGTGCTTTCATATGGAAAAAGGTTTTCAAGATTTTTGACCCATTTCTCCTCTTCCAAATCAAATGTTTGAGGTGTTTCAAGTGTCTGTCTCATGTCATTATAGGCACGACATAGGGATCATGGCAGCATGCTTTCTTTGACACTTGCGACACTTGTGAGAAAAATGCGACACTTATGAACTTTGTAATGAAGACACTTGCGACACTATCAATGTGAGTAATTTTGATGTGTAACACATAACTCAATCCTTGAAGAAATGGAGGGACTATCTTGTTTCAAAGGACTTTTTTTGTATAGTGATAATTAGGGCTTACAATTCATAACTACATAGGAGAAGTTCAACCAAACACATGGTAAGTGGATATAATTTATGCAAAATTTCACTTTTGTCATTAAACATATTTCTGGTAATGCTAACAAGTTTATTGATGCATTGAGCAAGATATGTTTAATTCTGTGGGAATTTCAAGTGAAAACCTTAGGGTTTGAACACCTTAAGGAAATGTATTGTGATGATCCAAATTTCAAACAGGCATATGAAGCATGTGTGAATCCTATGCTCAGAGATAGAAGTCATTGGAAAGAGTACCTGATTCAAGATGGTTTTTTATTTAAAGGGTTCTAGTTGTGCAGACCAAAGTGCTCGATGAGAGAGAATTTGCTGAAGGAAAATCACAGTGGAGGTCTAGCTAGACATTTCAGCGAGGAATGTTTTTTTTCATAATTGAATAGTTCATACTATTGGCAAGTTATGAGGGCATAAATGAAGAATTTTGTGAACATATGTAATATTTTCTAGTATGCAAAGGGAAATAAACAAAATATTGGGTTGTATCAACCATTGTCTATTCCAGAGAGGCCTTGGGATGTAATAAGCATGGATTTTGTGTTGGGATTGCCAAGGACATAAAGAGAAAGTGATTCCATATTTGTGGTAGTTTATAGATTTTCAAATATGGCACACTTTATCCCATTCCAGAAGACCAGTGATGCAACACACGTTCTTAATTTTGTTTTCAAGCAAGTTATGAGACTTCACGGGTTGCCTAGTAGTATTGTCTCAGACCAAGATACCAAATTTGTTGGTCATTTCTGGAAAACATTATGGAAGAAGCTGGGGGAAAAATATCCTTAAGTTATGCATATCACCCTCAAATGAATGGACATACTGAGGTGGTGAACCGAAGTTTAGGAGATCTGCTGAGAATTTTGGTCACTGAACATCATAGTTAGTGGGATCAGATTCTAGCACAAGTAGAGTTTGCATATAATGAATAAGTAAACAGAAGTACTAGAAAGATCCCATTCCAGATAGTATATGGAATGAATCCAAGGGGAGTGTTAGAGTTAATATATATGGAGAAAAGTGAATTTAGAAGTGTTGGAGTTGAAGACTTCACTGCAGAAATACAGGAGCTTCATAATTAGATCCAAGAGTAGTTATAGAGAAGGAGTCATGAATATAAATGAAGAGTTGATCAACAAAGGAGGAAATGTCAATTTGAAGTGGGAGATCAATTTCTAGCACATATCAAGACGGAGAGGTTCCCAAGAGGAACATATAAGAAACTAAAGCTGAAGAAGATAGGACCTTTCATGATCCTAAGAAAATTTGGTGAGAATTCTTATGAGATAGAGCTTCCAAAAGATGTGGGTATATCACCCATATTCAACATTGTAGACCCATATCCTTATAGGAAATATGGAACCATAGGATCAGAAGATCAGAAAGAGATTAAGTGGGAAAAGAAGATGCATCTAGTAGAGAAGTCGGGGATGGAGAATATCATAGATCGATAGATGGGTAAGAAGAACAACAAGAAAACATATTTTGAGTATTTGATAAAATGGAAAGGACGCACAATACTAGATGACAGTTGGCTAAATGAAGAGGATATCCAAAAGCGTGGAAATTCAATACAAGATATCATGGACAGGAGCCCATGATTTTTTCATCCACAGGAGTATGATGCAGGAACATTGCTGCTGAAGCATGAGTGGAGGGCAGCTAAGCGGCTAGCGCACGTTTTGAAGTGAATTTTAAAATTTTAAAGAAGGATTATCACACGAATATTTGAAAGGATTGTAATTAAATAACATATTTAATGTTTTGGAGATGGGTGATCAGTTGAGATCATTGGAGAATGTATCTTCTATTAATGAAGTTGCATGTAGTAAAAATTCGATGTGTTTGATCTTATCTGTATGTCACAAATATTTATTGTAATAAATTCTAGTAGTTGAAATTATTTTAATTTGATAGGATAGCTCTAGAGTAGTTGGAGGGAAAATCTTGAAGAGCCCCTCTTATATATAGATTTTGTATTGTTTCCCAATAGATTTGTTGAGAGGCTATTGAATCTATTGTATACGTTGTCGAGAATTGCTGAGAAAACATTTTTATGAACCCACTTATATTTTCAATTGAATGAGTATAACATAGGAGAATTTCCCCAAATGTCTCGTGTTGTTGTGTCTATCTTAATGAATGAATGGTAGAATTTTTGCTTATTAGCAATTCTCCATTATTTCTTGTTCTTTTGTTTATGAATGCATTTACATGGTTGAATATATGAATCTATGAATATTTAAATAAGTTTCAATTGTTTCTCTTCTACGAGCAAGTGCAAGTGTGCAAAGTGTCAGTAAGGAGTGCATTGACATAGTCTATTTAGATTCATACACTCATAAGAGATAACATGAAACTTATGTGTGTGAAGACTGCATATCATCTGCAAGGTGTGTGTGACAGAGTCCTATTTGATTAGAAAGTTTAGCAGAGATGGTTTGATAGTGCATATTGTTTGCAAGGAGTCTGTGAAAGAGACCTTTGACTCAGAGTTTCAGGAGGAGTGGTGAAATTTATCCACAAAGAAGTTAAATCATGGAGAAGGACCTATTGAAAAATGTGCACAGGATGAATTTTTAAAAAGTGTCGAAGAAAGCCCTGCATGGAGGAAATTTTTTGAGAAAGAACAAGCTCAAGAGGAAGAGCGGTGAGAAATATTCAAAGGGAGGAGTCCTTTAAGGTTTCCTAGAATCAATGAGAAAGATCCATCCAGGAGGGGTTAGGATCATTCCAAACCCCTAGATCTAGGGAACGTTTCCTGAAATTCAGTTGTGAAGCATTTTGGCACTTCGTAGTTCAGAGTGTTTGAAGTGTTTGATAAGTGGGATCATCAAAGTCATGATGCAAATCCTAAACTTTGGCTATGGGGAGACACGTGGCAGCCGATTAGAAAATCCAGGTGATAGAGATCTAGATAATTTGAGTGTGGAGTAGGTGAAATATTCAGAAAGTCGTGAAATCCAGAGTACAACTAGATTGTCAGATCCAGGAAGACATGCAATAAAGATCCATGAACTCGGGGAAAGTATTTTGGAAGGAACCAAAGGCAGAGGTCACAATATCGTCAAAGCACGAAGTTGCAAAGGGACTGGCCCAAGGTTATATCCTGCTCGAGGTTATATCCCATGGACATGTAGGAGAAAGAGTCTAGAGCGTGGCTAGTACTTGCACGTTGGTGTCGCTAAAGCGCTAGAGAGCGGAATAGCAGGAAGTTTGAGCTTGCAGGTGACATCAAAGGGACCTGTGTGTATTAATTGTTCAGGGTCTTTTGAAGGCCCAAAGAACCAATTCGGTTCGAGGAGTTTGAATATCCATGACCGAGAGGTCACAAAATCCCTAAGAGGGAAGGGGAGGTGCACCAATAACTATGGACAATATAACAAATAAAGGTTATGGTACGGGGGTTAACATGTGGGGTCGCTTAAAAGAAACATTTTAATCAACTCTAATCAAGTGTGGATGCTTTTGTATAAACCAATCATTTTCCAAAGTCACGTATTCCAGTAGCAAGTTCTTCCACTCGATGAGTTACTTAGAGATTTCTCAATTCCAAGGTTTCCTCATTTTTGTTTCAATGAACATTTTAAGTTTGAATATGATCTTTGTGTCTTCATCCAACTTTGGAAAAATAGATTGACTTGGGATTCTAGTCATCAATTATCTTCTTCAAAAAAAGTCCTAGAATATTCAATGTACACATAAAATATGAAGAACCTTCAATATATAAACCATACTTCCAATCATCTACAACACCTTATAAGGACCATCATATTTTCTTTCTAACTTATTCTTCTTCTTTCTCTTCTTAAGGACATTTTTTTTTGTATGGTTCTGGCCTCGTAAATGTTGAAGCACCACATAAAAGTGCCTTTAAATATGATGTTTCGTTTCTTTTTATTTAATCTTGATTCATGTTATAGGAAACTTGTCCTTGGATAGTTGGAGAAATTTTTTCTTGGTGCTTGATGTAGTTTTCTAGTGATTGAATTCTAGGTTTCCTTCTCAAGGGTGACATGATGGATGAATTACAATACTCATGGGGTTCCATAAATGGGGTTCCATAAATGGGGACATTCTTATAAAGGTAATCCCTTGATCCATTATTATTGTTTATAAAATTAAAATTCTATCCATTTATTCAGCTTATTAGTTTTGCATAATATTTAGTATGGTAAGATGATCTATAGGAAAATTGTTTACCCAAACAAGAAAATCAGTCAATCGGAAATTACTAGTGAAAACTTGAGCTCTATCACTTAACAATAATCTAGGGTCTCCATGTATCTTATAAATTGTTTCCATGAATGTCACAATGACAATAATTCCATTAAATGGATAAGAAAGTGAGAAAAATGGTCATAATTTGTGACTCAATCCACCATCACCATGATGACATGCCTATGTTTTGACTTTGTTAAACCTGTTATACAATCCATTGATACATTTTCCAAAAGTTTGTGTGTTATTCGTAATATTTTTATAGCACTAAGTATGTTGATTGTTCCTTTGTTGTTTTGTTGGAAAGTTAAACATTCACCACAAAGATTGTAATATCAATTTTAAGACCTTCCTAGAAAAAAATTTCTTTCCCTTTTGATATATTTATAGAAATGCTAAGTGTCTCACTATAGGATAAGTTTGTATGTTAAGGACCTAAAAAACATTTATTATTAGTTTACTAGTTATGATTAGGCTGACTTAGTGGTAGATTACATCATTCTCACTTTATCTCCTATTTATAATAAAGAAAAATAATTTATATAAGTATTTTATGTTGTCTGGTGCAGTGAAAGTATTGTAAAAGGATTTTTCCCACTCAAAGTGGATTTTTGTTCATTTACTTTTATCATTATCAGGGTTTTGGATCATCACATTTGGTATTAGAGATTACGATCCTAGATTTTTTCTCCTTTAATCAAGACGTCATGGAATTTTCACTATACTATTTTTTCTGGGATGCTTTAGATAGTCAAATTTAGAGGATACGCGGGACAAATATCATAGTATGGCTGGTAAAAATATCAAGTTATTGGTCATTACAATTTCATAGGTATAGTGTATGGAAGATAGGGTTCGTGATTAATCTTCGAATCAATTTTGAATGAGTCATCTTGGATTTTTTACTATAACTCTTTTTATCCGAAGTTTAAAATAGTGAGGTTTTGTGGAGACTTGAAAGACATAACATAGGAAAGGTTGTAAAAATTTTAGGTTCTATTTCATTATAATTTCATGGATATAGTCTATGGACGATAGAGTTTGTGACTAATCCTGAAAATAATTTTAAAAGAGTCAACTTGAAATTTTGATAATATCAAGGATATATATCTATTTACATGTAAAAAACATTTCATTTTTTTACTCATTATAGTTTTTGAGATATGTCTTATGCAAGTTAATGTTTTTTACTAGTTCTGAAATTAGTCTTAAACAAGGAATTTTGACATTTTTCTATAATGTTTTAGAGGTGAAGGTTCAAACTGTGTCATTTTTAGGATTTTAAGAAATCATATCATACTACCAATTTCTAAAATTTTAGACTCATAAGGGTTCAAATTTCATATATATATCATGAAAAAGGTAAACCATCCAAATAGTCTCCAAATTAGGGTTTGAAATCTATGCAACCTACAATTGGCATTACTTTTTATTGGAATATATTCAACTTTGCTAGAAAATCTAGAGAATGTATGGAATTTCATAATTTGAGTTAGAATATCCAATCATGGAATTTATATTTTACATTTAAATCCTCAAACCCTACCTTTGACATATAATTTTTTGGTGATTTTAAGAGATTTTTCTTGGGTTAGCAAGGTCATTTTTTAATTTTTGTTAGTGACTGTAATTAAATAACATAGTGATCTATATTTCTAAGGGTAAAAATGTGCTCAATAAAAAATACACATAGGAAGTACACATGGTTTCACCTTATTGGAAACACTTGTAACCCCTATTGGTACCCCTTCTGGTAGTATCATATCAAATAGTACCTGTATACAAAATATCACTTCCAAGTAACTTTAGATATATCTAAATTCCATAGCTATACCTGAAACCATCTTTAGATAAGATACTAAGTTGTCTTATTTCTATAGTACACCCATAACATCACTCAGGGAGACCACTGTCTAGTAACTTGGTAGTCAAGTAGTATGACTAAGGGAGTTGTTAGCACTAGAAGTCACCTCTAGATTGCATTGGAGATAAGCCCAGTACCCATCAGAGTTTTATGTCAAAGGTTGGTTTTAAAGAGGTAAAATGGGTGTAGACTCAACATGATATCATTTTAACTCAGAAAATTGGACTGGTATGCACATGAAAGTGAAGTCTTAATTAACTTCAATCAATAAGTTGGATTAATGGTGAATAGAGGGAAGAATTTGGTGAGGAGAGTGTATAGGTTTGTCGTAGACATTAGGTCATCCAACAGCCTAAGGGGGAAAATATTCAACTACAATATCCTCTTGGATTCAAAACTTCAGGAAAATGATGAACGTAAATAACAACACTGTAATCAAACATACATTACAATACATTCAAAACAATCCATGTGAATCCTTCAATCATGGACACTTCATTATCAGAGGCAAATAGGATGAAAAAGAAGATGAATTTCATTAAACAATAAGTCTCAGATCAAAATACATAACCAGAGAATCATTGTTCTTCATCAAAATTTTACAAAACGGGAGCACTACTCAACCATCCACCTTAACAAAATATCAAAACTATCTATAAATAGCTAGAAATGTTGCAACCACCAGGAGTCTGATCAAACCACTTCCTTCAAAGCCTTCAGTCAATGCCTTCTCTATCAAGCTATGCATGTATCCTTCTGTATGATGCAAACTTAACTCACCATGGAATTTTAGGAAAAAATTGTCCATTGAGGGGGCCTATGGATGACAACTCTGTCTCTACAACCACAGCCTCCATGCTTTCCATTTATGGAGTGATTTGAAGTTTCAACCACCACTCCTTTTTCATTTACTTCTTCTTCTCAGGATCACAATGAGGCTAAATTCCCATGGGTTGTTGTGTGTTGTTGGCGACTCTTTACTGTGGGTCCTATGAAACCCATGACCTTCCTCTTTTGTGCTTCTCGAATATCGAGCCTCAAGCACAAATTCATTATTCATCACCCCTTCATGCTTGTGACCTTGGGCCTATATCTTCGGGTGCTTCGAGACTTTGGGTGCCTCGGGCTTTGGCCCTTTGGGACTTTGCAATGTTTCTCATTTTAAAAATTCCAAAGTAAAACTCCCAGAGTGACAGATATTATGACGTGTGGCTCTTGTTGATCAATGGATCAGATCTATTTCGGGCCTTCGGCCACTTCGACAGCTTCGACAAATTTGACGCTTTAGCGGCCTTGTCCAAACCATGGAATTGGACAACCTAATACCCTTGACAACTATATTTGATAACAATTGGCTCCACAGGGGATGGGATGCTCCCTGCAAGATACCAAGAACAAGAAGTTCCAATCTCCTTATGCATTGGGCTATGGACTCATGCTAAAAAAACATCCTGCTAAGGATTAAAGGTCGACAAGCACACTATCCTAAAAACGTAATAAAAATACATGGTCTCTATTAGGATCTTATTTGTGTACATTCCTAGAGTAATTGACTTTTTACACAGTGCTAGTTGAAAGCGAACTTCCACCATAGTCATTCAAGTAACTTCCTAACTGAAAGACCGTTTACTCTGTGAGTGACTGATAACAGATAATGCTGATGTCATGATAACTATTACATCCTTCAACTTTCCTCCTAATGATGATGTCATGATAAAGTTGGGTGGCTCGAAAACATGAAGGAAATGCAACTCCATGTATTCCCCTATAGGTTCATAGAATAAGTGACAAAGTCCAGAAAATTTGTAACAGAAAGCATGCTCTGCCTTACATCTTCTCACCTCTGGCTCAATTCTAGTGGCAAGCATAAGTGAGTGAAAGGTTGGCGCAAGTTGACTGCTCCCAGGTGATGGCTACTCACTTCCAGGTTCATGGCAGGATATAAAATGATTATTTTCCTTTGATACTGAGAGAGTTCATGAATGACTGATTCACATGGATTGTTGTAACCATATTATGATAAATGTTTGATTATAGTGCTGTTATAATTTCTTTCATTTTCTTTGAGATTTGAATTCAAGAGGATATTGTGTTTAATTTTTTCCTCCTTAGGCTGTTGGAAGACCTAATGTCCAAAAAAAACTTCTACACTCTCCTCACCAAAGTATTCCCTCTATTGAACCTTACTCCAACTTATTGACTAAAGTTAATCAAGACCTCACCTATAGGTGCATACCAGTCCAGTTTTCTGAGTTAAAAAGATATCATCTTGAGTCAGCACCCATTTGACCTCTTTAAAACCAACCTGTGACATAAAACTCTGATAGGTATTGGACTTAACTCCAATGCAATCTAGAGGTGACTTCTAGAGCTAACAGGAACAATTGAGCCTCCTTAGTTAGTTCTTTGAGATATTTGTTTGAGTACTACTATTTGAACCCACACATCTATCAAAAAGATGTACAACCTAAAAATTCCTTATCCTCCGGACCCTATAACCTCTTCCAACGAGCTCCCTCATGAAGGATAACCATAATTTGAAATAAAGACAAAAAATAGAAGTATTAATATTTTCTCAATAGAAAGGGATAATTCAAGGAATACTACTCCTATTAAACATCTAGAAAGATCACAAAGCTTGTTGGAATAAAATGAAGACTTGAAAATAAAGTTATCCAAATTGAAGAACCAACTAAAGGAAATGACTTGTAGTATGTTGAAACTTATAGATTTATCACATTCTCAATAAATACTTAAAAGGGAAATGGATGATAAAATGGGAATATTGATGAATCATAGGAGACAACAAATTGAAAAGATGAGGGATGAAAATAAGTATCAAATGAAAAAGAATATGGACAAAAATATGGATCAAATGGAAAAGAAGTTGGATTACATCTTACAAACCTTATATCGGAAGCTTCTAAAAGGTGGCACTATGACCGAAAAGACTCATGAAAATAAAGGTGGTATTCACTCAAAATAAACTACAAGTAATACACAATTTTAAAGTGGATTTAACTTTGATGGTGGGGTTAGTTATGGAAGGGGTCCTAAATGTTCTAACTTTCCCAAGGTTGAATTAAATAATTTTGATCGATCATAATTCTTTACATGGGTGAACTAAATAGGCAGACACATTGAATTGCATAATAGTATGGATGACAAGAAAAGGATTTCCATAGAAATATTGTACTTTTAGAGAAACCCTATCAATGGTATCAATTGGTACTCAAAATAAATCCCCATCCTTATCAATATACTTGGAGTTTATTTGTAAGAGACTTAGAAGCACAATATAGAAAATTTTAGGAAAAATAATAATTTAAACAATTTACAAGAATCAAGAACTTAGGTGATATTAAATATTATAATTGAAAATTTCAGATGTTGGCCACAATGGTGGGTAACATAAGCGATGAACATCTATTGGAAGCCTACGTGGTGGATTACAATAAGACATTAAACATGAGATATCCGTAAAACATATTGAAAATATTATGGAATCTATACAATTTCTTCATCATATTAAAGCCAAGAATAGAGCTACGGAAAAGTGTACCACTGGAAGATATGAAATAAAATAAATATATTTGGGGTTCATAGGGAACCACTACTTCAGCCTACTCAAATATCACAAAAGGAAATGGATGGAATAAGAGAAAAAGGACTATGATTTGGTTGTAATAAAAAATGGTCAAAAGGGCATGATAAATGTCAATAAAAAAAAATCACATTTGAGAGTAATGATGAAGGGGAAATAGAACAATTTGTATGAAGGGATGAGGATAAAACTATGAACTTATAAGAGTAGGAAAAATATGTCTAAATTATGAAAAATAGCAAGAGATGTGAAATATTTGTGCATGGATTGGCAAGTTTTTCAGCACCTCAAATCATTAAGACTATGGGACACATTAAGAAGCAAGGGTCAAAGTTCTTATAGACTCAGGGAGTATGCATAAATCAATTGATAAAATATTAGAAGAGAGCATGAATTGTTTTATGTATCCAATGAAAAATTATCAAGTTTTTGTTGCTAATGGAGGTAGTATTGATTGTGGAGGAAAATGTCACAACATTAAACTTAGTATGGGAAAATATATCTTAAAAAGACTTGTGTATGGCATTCCCATTGGAGGTGTATATGTTGTTCTGAGGATTCAATGGTTGAGAAAATTAGGTAAAATATGTATAAATTATAAGGAATTATTCATAAGATTTTAATTGGGAGGAATTCAATATGAACTCAAATAGTTAAAATATGCACCTTCTTAGGTCATTGGCTCTCACATAATTGAAAAAATCCTAAAAAATGGTAGTATGGGAGTTATGGTTAGACTTTATTCTATGAAATTAAAGAAGGAATATTAAAATAATATATATGAATTAAAATCCACCTTCGAAAAGAAACATAAGGTCTTCCAAAATATTCCTAGAGAGGTACCTCCATTTATGGATCACGTACATCAAACTGAACTAATACGTGGAAGCACTCTTCCTAATAAAATGTATTATGTATATATTAATTAGAAAAAGTGGGAGATTGAGAAAATAGTGCCAGAAAAGTTGTATTTTGGTATTATTCAACCAAGTAGGTTTCTATTTTCAACTACAATAGTGATGGTGAGAAAAAAAATATAATTCTTGGAGGATGTGTCCTGATTATACAGATCTAGACAAACTTTCCATAAAGGATAAATTCCCTATTCCAAATATTTATTAGAAACTATATGAGCTTCATGGAGTGACTTATTTTACAAATCTAGAACTTAATTCATGATACCATGAGATCATATTAATAAAATAAAACATTCCCAAAAGAACATTGAGAAATCGTGATGGGTACTACGAGTACCTGGTCATTCCTTTTGGCTTGAATGATGATTTTTCTACTTTTCAAATTCTTATGAAAAATAAATTCGAGCATTACTGATGAAATAAGGGATACCATCAACTTTTAAAAGTAAACAATTAAAGGGAAAATACTTGGTTAAATCTACATAGGAATAAGAAATGGAAAAAATAAATTACATTCAATACAAATGGTGACAATATATCATTGGGAGGTATTTTAAAGTCAGTACATACCATGATATCCTAACATACTTTTTGGAGAAAATATTGTCATCGGAAGTGCAACAAAATTGGGTAGGAAAAATGCAGTGGATTGATTTTGAAATAATCTACAAAAGGGGAAGGAAAATGTTTTTGTATATGCCCTTTCCATAATGGAGGAAGCCTCAACTTTATATTCCATTACATTTTCCATTCCTATGTGGTTGGATGAATCTCTCCATTAATGAAAAAATGATGATAGTATGAGACATAAAATAAAACGTATAAAGGAAGGGATGAACTCTATGGAACATTGGGAGCTGAAGAGACATATTATCTAGTACAAGGGAAAACTATTTTTGTTCCCTCAATCAAATTTGAGGCAAAAAATACTAAGGGAGTTCCATGACTCTTTGATGGAATGATATGCAGGATTCCTTAAAACATATCAAAAGATAAAAAATTATTTTGGGAGGAAGGAATGAATAAAGAAATTCAAAAATTTGTAAGAGAATACCAATTTTGTCAAATAAATAAAGGAGAAACCATAAAACCTCCATTTTTACTTCATCCTTTACACATACCTACTCAAATATGGGAATATATATCTATGGATTTCATTACAAGTTTACCAAAATCAGAATTTAAGAATGCCATTTTTTGTGGTCATGGATAGACTTACAAAATAAGAACCTTTTTGTCGAATTCAAAGTATATATATGGCTAGTCAAGTGGAGAAAGTTTTCATGAAGTAAATGCATAGACTTAATGGATTAAATAAAGTAATAGTATTTGATAGAGATCCAAAATTCATGGGAAATATTTGGAAATAATTGTGGAATATTGGTGGAACAACACTAGATATGATGTAATGTTCTGGCCAAGTTTTTCTTTGGATTTTTTTCCTTGGTTTATATTTTGGATAATTTTATCAAAAATGTTTTCAATGGATATTCTGACAAAAATTTTCAAACATATAAAATACTACTACTAATTGTAGCAACATTAATACAATATCATGCAATTATAACAATCCTATATTATATCAGTTGAGCACATAGGATCTATTAAATGATATGAAAATAAAAAAAAATGGAAAATGATGTTATTATTGTTGCAAATAACTTGAGGAATACACTGAAGGTTGTTTCCTGTAGATGAAGAGAGTGTATAAAAACCCCAAATATGTATATTCAATCCCTTTTAACAAATATAAATTGTGACCCCTGTAGCAAAAAATGTACACACAGTAGATTCAAATGTACACACCATAGTTGATTTCACCAAGGGAACTGACACTAGTTCACAAATAATTGTTTTGATATATGAGGATCGTTGTTGTAGGTTGCAGAAAAAATTAGCTCTCTGTATGGTGGAAGCCTCAAATTAGATCCTACCCCAATCTATGTACACAACACTCAAAAATCCCTACCCAAGAAAAACACACATAATTTTTTATAAGAAGAAAATCCCAACTCCTTTATTAGGAGTATATCCCTCATCCCTTAGCTCACAAGGGGATATATCAAATTATAGTGAAAGAGGAAATGCACAAGAGAGGTATTTCTACCCATTTGAAAATTATCTCAACCCCTCTTCAGAGAATGCAACCCATTAAATCAAATCGACCTCCTGCACAAAAAACTCGGGCTCCTCATGGAGTGATTAAAACCATACTTCAATCTATTTGATGTCAACAAGAAACTCATCCACATAAATAAACAAAACCAAGACACAAATATGTGAAGTCTCATTTCCCAAAAGATGAAGTTATCCATGTTGAATCACAATGAAGAAATCTATATGATCTCTTCCTGAAATGACTAACTATGGTGGATTTATCTCACCAATGAAGCCAATATCTGAAATTCCACCTAGCATTTCCATCCCAAGAGTTCCAAGACCATCATGAGGTATATGAATGAGAAATTAGAAATTACTAATTTGAGCATGAGAGAGGGATCCCTATTTTCCCTTTTTATTCATTAGATGACTCTTTTTCGAGCTTTTTACTTTTTAATCATTTTAAGTAACTTTTCATATTCTCAATAGTCAGTTAGGAGCATTTTTCTACTTTAATCAATGTCAACTTTATATTTAATTAATTCCCACTTTGGTGAAATTAATAAAATAATTAATTCCCTTTTAATTCCCTGACTATCTCCCATGAGAATGACTTAGGCCATTTCATCAATCATATAGAGGAACTATTTGGAAAGGAAAGTTACAGTCCTCCCTTCCCAATATTGCTTGTCCTCAAGCAAATGAAAATTTGGATGTTGTTAGATCTGATCATTCTCCCACATGGAATCCTTTTCTGGTAAGTCCCGCCATATGATGAGGTATTCTTGAATCACCCTGTTACGCAATTTCCTTTGTCAAACCTCCAATACCACCTCAGAAAACAATGATCATTTCCCCTCCTCATCCAATGGAGGTAGTTCCTCCAAAGTGGTGACCTATTGTCCCAATTCCTTTTTGACAGATGAGACATGAAACACGTTATAGATTTTTCTTCCCTCTGACAATTCTAGTTCATATGCCACTTCACCAACTCTCTGAACCACCCTATAAGGCCCATATAAATCTGGATTAAGATTTTATGCACCACTCTTCTTTAGATAAAACTATATTTATGGATGTATCCTCAATAAAAACAAGTATCTCATCTCGAAAGTGCACTTTCCCTCTCCTTTTATGCATACAACTTCTAATTATTCTGGGTCATCTACATGTTGTCTTTGAGATCCTTGAGTATGTCCTATCTCTCTTGGATCCAATCCTTGGATTTGGGAGCCCTGTTATCCCCAAATGACAAGTCAACAAATGGATCATCGCACCCATACAATGTTGGAAATGGTGTCATGCCAATTGATGGGTATTCTATATGCACTAATACCCTCAATTAAATTGTCAACCCAGGGTAAGTAAACTTAGAGTTGTGGCACTGTATGAGCCAATGCATAAAATATAATGGAAGTATTGTCTAACTAAGGGAATGGTATACCTAAGTATCAATACTCTATCAATATACTTAAGAGATTACTCTTTTCATTTTTATCAATTAACAAATTCTATTAATGAGATTGAACTATTTACCCTAAGTAGCTTCAAACAATGATTGATGGATTATTTCTAAAAGAGTAAATCATAACCTATTTTAAACAACTTAATCTATTCAACATTTTTAAATAAACAACACTAAGTAAATTACTTTTGATCTTTCTATCCTTAAACAAATGATGAAGTAGAATATTAACCTATCAAAACTATTTCGACAAGTGAACTCTATTCTTAAAAAGAATTCATAATCATTTATATTTTGTAAAGGAGAAATATTAATCCTACATAATAAAAAATAAAAGCATCATGATTGTATTCATATTCTAATCAATCAAAACTATTCTTAATTTCCAATGACAGGAAAAAGAGAATTCAAAGATGATGATTATGTGTTCGGTGCCGAATAACATCACGATGGCATCTGACTATTACTGACAATTCAAGAGGGATTAATTCAATGATGACTTCTACAGAGAAATGGAAAGTTTTAATCAAGCAATCTAAAGAAAGCTTTGCCACCATAGAAACAAGACTATGTATCTTGGAAATCCATGTGATCTCTAAACTTCATACATCAATCACCAACAATTAAAAACACTCTTATACTAATTCAAGAAAATTTACCAACTCATGAACTTGTGATTAAAAATATTAGTTAAAATCCACTCTTCTAATTAAAATTGCAATTCAAATCCATAACTGAGATTTTATAATCTAAACTGAACTAATCCTATCATTAAAATTCAGATTTCAAAACTAGAATTCTTTTAGAAAACATAACCCCAAAATCTATTTCTATCCTAACATACTAAAGCAAGATTAATGAACAAAATAGATCTATGAAGACTTAAATGAACTGATAATTAAATTTAGCTTGATTACAACTAATAAAAATTGCAACTATTAATCCATCGAAGCATGCCAATGGTCCTAAATTAAAACTTTGTTTACACTAATACTGTGTTTTAATTGACAAAACCAAATTAAGACTTCAATACACTATCTAGTTAGTATCCTGTAGGACAATTCATTGCTAAGAGATAAGAAACACAACATGATAAATAACTAGCTCCTATAAGAAATATGTAATTTAAAGAAAGATGAATTAGATAATCAAATTAGAATTAGCATGTACAGTAACTGAAACTGCAAAATGCATACAACAAGGAAACAAATAGAAATTATAACTAAGAAAGTAAAACACACGATATAAATATCTATATAGTCAGCTAAACCACTGGTGTCCCCCCTAGCAGGTCGCATCTACTCTCCAACAACAAAACGCAGGCTTAACTCAACATGATTTTGTCATTAATTAAAAATGAAGTCTAGAACACAAGTTTGCAGATAAATGGCTGAATTATCGATTGAAGTTTTCTTAAAAATCATTTCCATTATCATGCCACCGATAGTGGTATTTATAGATAAGTTACAACTCGAGAGGTCGACCACTGGAAGGGTCAATCTCCTCTAAAAATGACAAACTCATTAAATGATCTTCTAACAACATTAGCTTCTAGAAAATCCGTGAGCCGCTCAATGGTCACCATAACCACTCAATCCAAGGTGTATCAAGATTTTTAGTTGGAGGCCATGAGGGGTCACAAAACCAAGATCATCGATTTGTCAATCACATGCCGCCAATGTACCAACCTCCAACTCTAGTGTGCTCTGAGTGTTGGATCACATGTCAGATGGAGTGTCAGATCACGTACTGGATGGGGTACTAGATCACGTGTTAGATGGAGTGTCAGATCATGTACCGGATGGGTGTTGGATGAAGTGTCGGATGAGGTACCAAATGGAGGATCGGACCATGATTTTTCCCTATTACAAACAAACCATGCATTAAATCTATGTAAACATCGAATTGAACTAGATTGAGCTCAAATTCATTATAAAAACATCAATTACACATACCTGATGCAAATTTATGATGAATTGATATAAAAAAAATTGAAACTCCTTCAAAATGGCCAATAGAATATATAAGATCAGTGCAAAAAGGATTCGATCATCACAATAAAATAGTAAAAATACGAACCCAAGATTATCCCCATGCCTAAGAATTTGTAGGGCCCACTACAAACAAAAATGAATCACCTCACATAACTAAACTTGTGAAGGAGGGGGTGGATTAGCTTTAGAAGATTCTCCCTCTTGTCCTAGAGACTTTGTCTTGGGCCTTTTACAACGTTTGAATTGTGTCTGGAGTTTGTGATTGGCATTGGTCATTTGACCAACTAATCGTTAGAGATAATTCAATTTTTCTTGCAATATCACATTGTCATGATGGACATGCATATCCATAGTCTTTCTCTCTTCCAACTATTGAAGCAACTGAGAATTTTCTTGTTGTAATTATTCAATAATTGGGGTATGATCAAAATTTTCAGAAGAGGACTTGGATCCCTTGATGGATGTAGAAGGTCTATCAAATTTGGAAGTTGTTGTAGGCATCTGGGAGGTAGAAGTAATAGGGTGCTTGTGGCAGAGAGTAGCTTCATATTTTACTTCTCTATCAGGCTCAAACTATTTTGCAAAAACTTTTGTGAGTATTTTATGGGGCTTTCATGATCGAAAGACAGTCGGATAAGATCTGAAGTGATTGGGGGTTTTACATTAGGCTTTCCACTTGAACTTTGGGTACTTCTTCTAAAATATTCTTGTTTGAACCATTTATATCCTCTTCTATTCGTAGGGATTAAAGGAAAATATTGTTGAAATGCCACTTGTAACTTCTTGGGTTGAGGATCAATAGGTGTTGAGGGAAATGAAGAATTATCTGTATGATTTTTCTTTTTCTTGCTTGATGAGGCTGTAGGGGAATCAACAATTTTCTTGTTCTTTTGTTCAAACAAAGATATATTGTGAGTGGGAGGGTTTGGAGTCTTTGGAGAATGAGGCTTAAATGAAGTAAAAATCCCTAAATCAATTGATTTCTTCTTGGTCTTGAGTGTGAGATGGGGGTTTGAGAATTGATAGAGGAATTCATCCCATGTCTTACCCTGTTTTGTCAACTCAGTTATGACAAACAATTTGATGAGACCGTGGTGGAATAGAATTTTATGAAGATATGCCACATTTTTTCATACTTGGGAAGACATTTTCTCAAGACTTTTCAAGAAGTTGAAAGGAAAATTCAGGGGCTTATTAAATTGGAAATGAGCTAACACACGAAAAGGATATACAAATTTTAACGATATTCCATTTAAGTCATCTCATCTTACCAACGAAAAGGTGTATTGATTTGAAGGATCCCTTTTTTACCTGCAATCATGGTCACTTACAATATGTTCACATCTCATCCAATCCTTCATATGGTGCTTCATCCAATTGTCCAGATGGCACCCCATCTAGTCTTCCAAATGGCACTCCATATGGCACTTCATATGGTACTCCTGTGCAAAAGGAATTTGTTCTCATTGTAATGGATGTTTACCCATAGCACTCATCTTAGGAAAATTTTGACAGTCAAGGTGAATAGGAGCATAGACAGGATATGTGTTAATAGAATGATCCATTCTTAATTGCCTTGTTATCATTCTTGTAAACTATAAAACAATTTGTTTCTCCATCCATAGGTGTGTAACACAAATCTATAGTGAATATTTTAATAGTGTGTAATTGACACAAACAACCAATTAAGTGGTTGGTCGAAGAAATGTACAATAGAATTATAACACACAATGATGTCAACGGTATATAATTTATCATTTCAAAAATAACTGTTGATATAATAGCCCAAAATATCATGAAAGAAATATATAGAATTTTTGAAAAGATTCTAATTCTTCTTCTCATGGATTATAATATAGATAGGAAATGTTTATCATTTTTCATCTCATGAAACCCCTCCCCCAATCCTAAGTATTGTGACACCTCACAATAAAAAATATATGGAACTAGTCAATTCTCTCAATAGCCTAAGATTTACATCTTGTTAAGCGTAAAGATAAATTTCACACACCAGTCTGATGAGACAGTTAGAATATGTCCTCACCTATAGGATAGAACACCCTACATATAGTTAATAAGAGGTAGGTGAGAGAGTCTTAAGATAGTCTTAATGTTAGTTCCCAATGGAAGATTGAGAGAGTCTTAAGATAGTCTTAATGTTAGTTCCCAATGGAAGATTTATCGAGTTCATTAACCTTAGTTTAACAATGCATACTTCTTTTCAGCTTTGTCTACAAGTAATGTCGTAAATTAGGAAAAGTTTAATATTTAGGAATTTTATTTATTATTTTTTGTCAGATTATCATCCTCGCTAGGTAGAATTCCCTGTTGCCAGAAATCCTATTCAGTAATCCGATGGATTTACCTAGTCCTACCATAGGCTGGTACCCATTGCCAACAAACATTTTCAGTATCCCAATGGGTTAGACTCTTACACCCTCAAAGACTGGTCCACCATCTTTTAAGGTTTTAATACAAAGATTTATTTTTGCAAGAAGATGGGGAGACAACTGTGAATTATTAATTTTTTCTTTTTCTAAGATTGGGATGGTATTTATGTTGGAGGATGACTCTCCTTTATGTATTACTTATAGATTTTCTTGATGTAAGGGGTACTTAATTGGATGTAGCCTATCTGAAGATATGGTATAGTCAAGAATTTTTAGTGTGTAGTGGATGGTACCATTGGGAAAGAACATAAAGTTATATATAGGCTCGACTCACTTTCTTCTTTTTTAAGTTATTGTGATGTTTCCATGGCTAACCACTATTCAGACCTCCTTGTTACTCTTTAATAAAGATACTTTACTCGCTTACTCAAGGTTCTTGGGGAAATTGTACAAGTAACCTCTAAGTTTGATAGTCAAGGTATCACTTCCTAATATCCTCCAGTGGTGGAGTTTAAGAGAAAATTCCATTAAATATGCCTTGAGAAAAAGAAGATAGAAATATTTGCAAAAAAATGGCTAATTACAACAATTGATTATTCAATTGATGCTTAGCAGACAACAAGGTTCAAATATAGAAATATTTTTTAAGGAAAATACTTCCCTTTTTTTCTCCTTGAAATTGTCTACTCATGGTGAAATAAATACCTGCATAAATGTCTTGAATTGTTTATCAAGACACATTAAATTATTTACATATATACAATCAATATTAAGAAAACATTTCAAGAATAGGGGAAGGTTTGCAACCCAACATTATGAAGAGGTTGAGTTGGTTTATTATTCGGGTTGGGCACTGGTTGTGCCAGTAATAATGTCGGTCTTAGGGAGCTTGTATTTTGGTATTGTTGGGGTTGTTGTGGAATAGGAGGTAAAGGTGGTGGAACAAAACCTGGAAAAACCTACGGGGTGTTCGGTGGAAACTTGGGGTAAGGATGAGTGGGCATAAGGACACATGGAACTTGAGGGTTTCCTTGGGTATGAACTCCTCTCCATCCTTGTAGCCAAGTATGGAGATACTGTGTAGACCAATTTTTCCAACTCAGTGAGTTACAATGTTGTGGTTGTTGATAATAAGGTGGAACTTGAGACAATAGATCTAGGTATGTAGGCTAACTCCTAGGCTACAATGGTCTCCTATGTGCATAAGAGGGTTCCCCAGGATCCCCACTTATGTATATGGCTAACAAACTAGGCAATGATGGGAAATTTTTAGTTGGGTGGTCTTCAGTGTGGAAGCCACAAACTGAAATATTATCCAATGGCAATTCCCTTGAGGAATGCTTCCTCCTTCATCTTGGGAAAAATATGCTAATTATTGCATTCTCCTCTTCTTGTTTCTTTTTAATTTTTCGGGTGTCCAACTTGGAACCTATTGTACTTAATATATCCATTTTGAAGTTCTATTAGAGGTTCCCTATCTCTACCCTTGTGATACCACCTAAACTAACTTTTTTTAGGTTTTTACTATAAGGGTCCCGAACACTCTTCCCTGTTTTGGCTCTAATCCTCGAGTAATTCCTACACATTCTAGAGATTTAAACAAATGGTTGATGGGAGATGTCACCTGATGCCATCAGGTTAAGTGTCTCTAGGTATTATTACAAAATACATTTAAGGAAAAGATCCCTAATTGCATCATATATAAGGTCATGGTACTTCAATTAATGTGAGATATAAGCAAACCGTTCCATATAATCCTCGAGATTCTCATCCTCTAACTGTTGTATTTTGAAAATATCATTAAGAGAATCCATGGACTTGCAGTAGTCTTTGTATTGTTTAAGAAATATATCTTTCATTCCTTCCCAAGATCTAATACTAGACTCTCCCAACCCCATGAACCATCTTAATGCAGAATCCTTGAGGGTGGCAGGAAAATTTTTTAGTTTCTGGGAATCTTGTAAGTAATTGTAGCTTCTACACAAGATGTCTAACTCAAATAGGAAGGTGTCTGGGTATTCACTGCTTTTACCGTAAAAGGTGGGCAATGTCGAGAGTGGATTGTTCTTCATATTGACATTCTATGAGGTATCCAAAATTGGAAATCCAAAGGTGGTCTCGGTTTGGTTTCCAACTTCTTCTCCTTCCTCATGTCTTACATGGTTGTGATCCTCCTAATCATCCATAATGGATTGGTTTCCAAAAAGAGAGTACCTAAATGGTTTTATACTTGAGGATAACAAAGTATCGCAAGGTTATTTTCTGGGAAAGGTATCCCTTTGATGGGAAGGTATTTCTATTGTTTGGATGTCTGGCACTTTACTCGAGATGGTTGAAACTATTGGCTCCAAAGTTTTTGTTTTGACTTGTGAAACAATTATATTGGATGAACTACCAAACAAAGTATTCACCTGTTCATGGTCAATGATGTCTATAAAGATAGGGTCCCCTGATGATGGTGAAAAAACAAAGATTGTGTTGGTTGGCTCTAATGAAGACCCGAGTGGTCTTGCCTCCTGTCCCACTATTATTGATGCTTCAATTTTATGCTCTACAATCCGCTTTGTTTTTGTCTCTTCAAAGACTTCTTTATCTCTTTGGGTTGATCTAACCCCTACTTTCCAGTATCAGTTTGCAGAGTTTATGGGTGGAGTGTTCCTTCCTCGAAAACAGTTAGAAGGAACCTTGGTCGAAAGTTTTTGTTTGGTTTTAATGTATCCTCCCTTTGGGTCCCTAGCTTTGTTCATGAAAGAAAATAAGAAATACTACCATTGGATTTGGGGGAACCTGCTATAGCAAATGTATAGGTTCTTACCTCTCTTCCTAAAGTTCCCTTGCCATCAAACTAATTCTAAGGTTCATAAATGATCTACTCCCTAACTATTTCCTACCTTAAGACAACTCCTCGGCAATGGAACCAAAAATGATGGGTATTCTATATGCATTAATGCCCTCAATTAAATTGTCAACCCGAGGTAAGTAAACTTAGAGTTGTGGCACTATATGAGCCAAGGAAAAAAATCTAATGGAAGTATTTTCTAACTAAGGGGATTGTCTACCTAAGGTTCAATACTTTATCAATCTACTTAAGATATGACTCTTTTTAGTTTTTATCAATTAGAAAATTCTATTAATGAGCTTGAACTATTTACCCTAAGAAACTTCAAACAATAATTGATGGATTATTTCTAAAAGAGAAAATCATAATCTATTTTAAACAAGTTTATCTATTCAACCTTTTTAAATAAACAACAGTAAGTAAATTACTTTTGATCTTTCTATCCTTAATAAAATGAGAAAGTAGACAATTAACCTCTCAAAACTATTTCGACAAGTAAACTCTATTCTTAAAAATAACTCATAATCATTTCTATTTTGCAAAGGAGAAATCGTAATCCTACTTAATAAAAAATAAAAGCATCATGACTGTATTCTGATTCTAATTAATCAAAACTATTCCTAATTTGCAATGACCGGAAAAAGAGAATTCAAAGATGATGATCATGTCTTCATTGCCGAATAACATCACGATGGCATCTCACTAATAGTGTCAGTTCAAGAAGGATTAATTCAAGGATAACTTCTAAAGAGAAATGGAAAGTGTGAATCAAGAAATCTAAAGAAATATTTTCCATCATAGAAACAACACTAAGTATCTTGGAAATCCATGTGATCTCTAAACTGCATGCATCAATCATCAACAATTAAAAACACTCTTATACTAATTCAAGCAAATTTATCAACTCATGAACTCATGATTACAAATATTAGTTCAAATCCACTCTTCTAATTAAAATTGCAATTCAAATCCATAACTAAGATTTTATAATCTAAACTGAACTAATCCTATCATTAAAACTCTGTTTTCAAAACTAGAATGCTTTTAGAAAACATAACCCAAAAATCTATTTCTATCCTAACATACCAAAGAAATATTAATGAACAAAATAGATATATGAAGACTTAATTGAACTGATAATTAAATTTATATTGATTAGAGCTAATACAACTTTCAACTATTAATCCATCGAAGCTTTAAAACTATCCTAAATTAAAACTATGTTTACACTAATCCTTTGTCTAAGTAATACTCTGTTTTGATTTCCAAAACCAAATTAAGACTTCAATATACTATCCAGTTAGTATCCTATAGGAAAATTCATTTCTAAGAGAAACAAAACACAACATGATAAATAACCAACTCCTATAAGCAATCTTCAATTTAAAGAAAGACCAATTAGATAATCAAATCACAATTAGCATGTATAGTAACTGAAACTGAAAAATGCATACAGCAAGGAAACAAATAGAAATTCTAACTAAGAAAGTAAAACACATGATATAAATATGTATACAGACACCCATACCATTGGTGGGCACCCCATCAGGTCGTGTCTACTCTCCAACAACAAAATGCAGGATTAATTCAACATGATTTTGTCATTAATTAAAAATGAAGTATGTAACACAAGTTTGCAAAGAAATATATGAATTACACAATGAAATTCTTCTTAAAAATTATGCCCATCATCGTGCCACTGATAGTGGTATTTATAGATAAGTTGCAACTCGAGAGGTTGACCACTGGAAGGGTTGACCTCCCCTAAAAATGGAAAACTCATTAAATGAGATTCTAACAACATTAGCTTCTAGAAAATTCATGATCAACTCAACGTTCACCATAATTGCTAAATATGAGGCGTATTGAGCTCTGTAGTGGGAGGCCATAAGGGGGAACAAAACCTAGATCATCGATTCGTCCATCAAAGGCCGCCAATGTACCAACTGCCAACTCCAGTGCGCTCTGAGTGTTGGCTCTCATGCTGGATGGAGTGTCAGAAAGCATACCAGATGGGGTGTTGGATGAAGTATTGGATGAGGTACTAGATGGAGGATCGAACCATGATTTTTACATATTACACACAAACCATGCATTAAATCTTTGTAAACATCTAACTAAACTAAATTGATCTCGAAGTCATTGTAAAACATCAATTACACATACCTGATGCAAATCCATGATGAATTGAAATAAAAAAATTTGAAACTCCTTCAAAATAGCCAATATAATATATAATATCTGTGCAAAAAGGATTCGATCATCATAATAAAATAGTCAAACTACGAACCCAACACCAATGGACATGTCATGAGTTGTGCTGTAAAAATGCTCTCCCAGATGTAACCACTTCACCCATGCTTTTTTTTTGTTCTGAATCATAGTTATGTAAATATCACTCAATCCATTTGTTCACAATATTTGTTTTAACATCCGTTTGAGGGTGATAACTAGTGTTTGTATTCAACTTTGTGCCATCGAATATGAATAGTTCCTTCCAAAAAGCATGGAGGAACCTGCTATCCCTATCACTAATAATATATTTTGGCATCCCATGAAGTTTGAATACCTTCCTGAAGAATAAGTTTGCTACATGTGTTTCCTTATACTCTGAGGATATGGAAAATAAGTATGCAAATTTATTCAACCAATTGACAACTACATATATTAAATATCTTCCCTAGCCCTTTGACAACCCCATGATAAATTCCATGGATATACTCTCATGTTTCTTCTCTCAAGAAGAAAAAGGTTGTAATAATCCTTCATAATGAGTATTCTATGACTTTTTCTACTAAAAAATCACACACACTCTCACATGCTTCAACAAATCATCGTTGAGGCCCTTCCAAGTGAAACTCTCCTTGAATTTCATGCAGGTTTTGAAGAATCTCAGATGTCCTACTAGTGGTGTATTGTGAATAGCCTCCATGATTTTCTCCTTAAGCGTATACTCTAGAGCTAGATATATATAATCTGTATAGTAGATGATTTCATCTACCACATTATACCTTTCATCATTTTTACTATGATCCATCACCTCACAAGGAAATGTTTTCTTGGAATATTCCACCAATAGATGGGATTTCCAATCAGGCGAAATCTTTGCAAGAAAACACATCTCTGGCCTCTTGGAAAGAGCATAAGCTATAACATTTTTGTTCCCTTTGACATACAACTCAATTTCAATTTCATAGGAATGTAATTTTATAACCCATTTATGATGCCTTTTGGTCAAGTTCTTTTTCCCCATGAAGTGTCTCAATATGTTATGGCCTATTTTAAACATGGATTTCCCACCCACAAAATTTTGTCGAAAATTCACAAAGGCATGCATGATGGTTAGCATTTATTTTTCATAGATGGGATATATTTTCTCCCTCTCTAAGATATTCCTTTTCTTATAAGAAATCACATTCCTCTCCTGCATCAAGGATACTCCTATCCCTTCAACTGATGAATCATACTCGAGCATAAAAGGTTGGGTGAAATCAGGAAGTGCTAAAACTGGGCAGGTACTCATCATGTCCTTCATGTGGTCGACTGTCTTCTGAGCCTCTTTGGTCCATATGAATGCTCCTTTGTTTGTGATGTATGTTATTGGTGTGACCAACCATGTAAACCCTTTCAAAAACTTTATATAATAACTGCAAATACCAAAAAAATCACATGGGTGTGTGATATTTTTTGGTGGTTGGAAAACCAATATAGCTTATATATTCTCCCTGTGCACCTACACTCCCTATGCATTGATGAAATTTCCCAAGCATAGAATCATAGTCATGCCAAATTGATACTTGGGCTCTTTGGAATACAGTGACTTATCTTCCATGATACTCAAAATATCCTCTAAGTTCCCCAAGTGTTCCTCCCATGTTTTTATATATATCAACAAATCATCAAAAGATAAAAATAAAATATTTGACAACTTCTTCTTGAACAAGTGATTCATGCATGACGAAAATGTAGCTGGTGCATTAGTCATCCCAAATGGCATGACCATGAATTCATAGTGCCCATAATGTCACTTCAAAACTCTTTTGTGAATATATTCCTTTCTAACCATGATTTGATGGTAACTAGATCCAACATCAATCTTAAAAAAGTATACTTCTCCATGCAGATCATCCAAAATCTCATACATAATCTATATAGGGTACTTGTTTTTTATCATATTTTTATTAAGATCCCTCTAGAAAATACAAATCCTCATAGTTCCATCCTTATTATTAACCAAAACCAACAAAAAAGAAAAAGGACTAGAGCTAGGTTTGATATGCCCCATATCAAGTAACTCCTTTATGCCTTTTTCTATTTCATCCTTGAATTTCTTGGGTTGCCTATAAGGGGTGGTTATGACATGTTTAGGTCCCTCCTCGAACTCTATAGTGTTCTCAAAGCCTTTGTCCAGTCCTCTCCCTGTAGGTATCTACCCAAACACCTTTTCATGTCTTCTCAACAAGGATATTCATTGCATGATGATGTTCTTCACCCTATGCATATACATGTTCTTTAATAAAAGACTTGGATGAACATGTTATATATCATCACCTAAAAATGGCCTCCATCATTTTATTTGACACAACCATAGGGGTGTTATTGGACATGCCTCCCCGAACAACCTGTCTACTTGCTTGTGAGAATAATTTTATCATCATCAATTTATAATTTGATGTGATGTCCCCAACATTTGAAGCCATTGGAATCCCAATACTATATTGGAGTATGCCAAATAAACAACATAGAATTCATCGGTCAAGGTGTAGTTTCCCAATATCACAACCAATTTGGAAATCTTCTATGTGCATGAAACATTATACCCATCGACCACTGCTACATTAAACCTTTCAAAGTTCTTGGTATCCACCCATCTCCTAGATACCAACATTGTATCAATAAAATTATGGTTTACCACTCTATAAATCATAGTTGTAATCACTTGTATTTGTATTACTCCTCTTACTCTCAAGGTGTGGGATATAGGTGTTCCTCATAATGTGGCGATATACACCTCCTTTGACTCCTCCTAAGTATTCTCCTCAATATATTCCCCTTACTCATTTCCCTTCTCTAGTGCAACCTCTATGTGGTCAACCTTTTCTTTTCCCATGCATCTATGGCCTAGTTCCCAAGGCTCTTTGCAATTGAAGAAAATAATTTTTTTCTCATCTCATTATGAATCGCCTCATCTAATCTCTCCTGGCCTATCCCTTCTTTTACTGGAAGTTTCTTATATTTGTATTTTTGTGGAACGAATGGTTTGGAGAAGGTATTTATATTTGGGACTACACCCTCTATGTATTTTTTCCTAATGATAACATCTTGTAATGTATCTGGTTTTAAATCCTTCACCCAATCACAAAGTGGTTCATATATATCCTCACTAATTAATATCACCAATCTCTACTCCGAGATATGTTTTAGGGTGAATACAATTCTTTGAAACTCTATGATGTATGCATCTAGTGTTCCCTCCTACTCAAGCTTTGCCAACTCCCTCAAATGTGTATCTGTGTCCTTCTTTTCAAACCTATCCATTAAATTCTAAGGGAAGTCCAAATAGGAGGTGAGATTAGCATGGTTGAGAGTGACGAATGAATAGTACCGCCACTAATGGGATTCACCATCAAGCTGCAAGGTAGTGAATTTTATCACTTTGACCTCTTTCATGGGATTGAGATGGAAGTACATATCTAGATTATGTACCCATGCTCTAGTTGTGCCCTTTCTAGAACCATCTAAGGATGGAATGGATAGCTTTCCTAGCTTCCGTGGTAGATCCTTTTTTTGTTTCCCCTTGTTGTGATCCCTTGGTTTATTATTGTATTTTATTTTGTATAGGTATTGTAGTGACATGGTTTCCTGCAACTCATCACTTATTTCTTGATAATCTCTCAAATAATATTGAAAATTTTCACCTAGAACTTGCGTCCCCTGATTCTCCATTTGTTGGTTTCCCAAGAACTGATGCATAAGGGGTTTGGGGATTATCCTACTATTTTTCTTACCACCGAACTGATTAGGAATCCTAGTGTGATTAGGTATGAGAATATCAGGATGGATTCCCTCACCATTTTTCCTATTCTTCACATTGGAACACCTTGCACCATTGTTATTCCCATGGTTCTGATTTTCCTAATTACTAGCAATTAACGTGTCAACAATTGTGCTCATTTTTTCTACCTAGCAAATAAGCCTTATAGTATTTGTATATATATGTCTTCATTATTAAACCCCGTGACTTATTCTTGTTCCTCTTTTGGTTGGTTCTCTCTTATTTCCCCTTCTTTGTTGAATATGTATTCTACCCCCCATTTTCTTCTACTTTTATAGGTGATATACCTACCATTTCCACATCTCATGAATACTTAGCCCTCTCAGGATGGGAGGATACACTACTTTGATATCACTATAATTTTCCCACCAAATTTGTTTTTGGATTTATTTCCATTGGTTTATGTTTTTTTTTTTTTTTTTAAGTTCACTCGCCAAATTCTATTGATATTTTAAAATATCATACAAACCAAAAATCCTTTATACTAGCTTGCCACTTGGGAAACTAGACCTACAACAAATATAAATACCATCAAGACAATTATATTGTTTATAAAGTGTCCAAAAAATACCAAAAACAAGAGAGTACAAAGATACTATGAAAATACCAAGCCTATGCCTATTGATAGCTATCATTATACAAAAAAGCTAATTTGGTATCTAGCTTCATGGGGAAAAGGGTCCCACGGAGGAGGTCAAAGGATCTATTGATTGTGATGAATTGAGACCTAATTGTTGGTGAGGATATGCTTGGGGAGTTGGCATATTATGGTGAACTAGCAGGAGACAAGAGATAATCTCTCTCACCGTTATATCAAGACCATCGAGTTGAAGATGAATAATATTTTTGAGTGTCTTCCCTTGTTTGGAGGATTTCCCCCATGAAGGTATTGATGTGCCAGTATAATTCAACAGTCCTCCAATAATTGGTGTCCATATATCTTATATGGTCAACATATGGGACCCAATTAATAGTGTTCCTAGCTACTTTAGATTCGGTATTCATTTCCCTCTCTAAACTGAGAGTGTCTTCGACCTCCTCCATAACTCTCTAGAAAGGATGAGGAGTATTTTATTCATAATTTCAGGCTGTGTTGTAGGCCTCCTATTGAACTCTTGAGAATGTACCACCCTCTTATTGACACCTCAAGGAGGAATCCCCTATATTTTTGGACCTGCATATGTAGCTAGGAGGATAGACATGTTTGGGCGCCATGGTGTCATGGATGAGCACATGTAATGAAGGGTGATACAAGGTGGAGAGAGGGGGTAAAGAGGGACACTAGCTATCAGAGGAGAGGGATCTAAAGTATGAACCAAATTCTCTAGTTGTAGAGAAGACATCAAAAAATGGCTAAGGGTCTCATTTCTCTTTTTATATACATATCACGTCATAGAGGGGGATGTCATGGAGGCAGGAATGAGTCTAGGAAAGGAAAGTATGACTCATAAATATCATTTACAGATACCACCCCCTGACCTTGTTGGTTGTGCCTCAAAATCTAACCTTGATCTGTGGACTCATGGGAGATCCCATGTTTGTTGACCTCAACTACCATGGGGGGGAGCCCCTTCATTAATTGATGATGTTGAAGCATCCCACTCTTGCGGGCACCGGCCTTGACTTATTCTTTGGGGACACTTGCATGCAAGTGATCCAATTTAGTATATGGTTGTTTGTTCGCTTATGGATGCTTATGATGATGTTGGATTATGATGTTATACTATTTGATATCTATGTATAAAAAATGTGTTATTTGACAATTTTCTCCTAAATGTGTAAGACACTTGATATATTGAGGATGTATATATCATCGATTGACCTCTTTGGAATCTATATTAAGTCAGGGAGTGGAATGTATATGGTTTCGGTATTTTTGATTATGCAAATGTGACCTATGATTGAGTATATTATGATGTTTTTTATGGATATTTGACATGTTTTATTGATGGATGCAGGATAACGATTTATTTCTAATCAAACTCACATTAGGAGTAAAGGGGCCATGCACAAAAATCAGATATTGAGGGAGGGGTGTGGCAGCAGCCCTGCCAGTAGCACTCTAGTCGTGGCTGGAATTGTAGGTTAAAAATTACATAGTTTGACAGATCCATGATGTTGTGAGGGAAGAATGAGATAGTCTATCATGAATATTCCAAGGGGTGCACAATAAGGCAGGGTCCTTATTCCTTAGAGTCCCTTAGTCCCTCACAAGTTCGCCTGATGGAGTATTGAATCCAAGGGTTTGTCAACTACCAAAATCATTCAAAGGCACATGACACCCTTGGAGCACATAGTGCATCTTGAAGGTCACATCACTGAAATAAAAAATGAATAAAGGCAAGAGGAACCCTTGGATCACATAGTGTATCTTAAAGGGACTAGTTTCCTAGAAAAAAATATTTGTTTTGACATGGTCAGCCTTAAAATAAATGTTAAATGAACAAATTTTTATTTATTATAAAATTCCCTTAAAAGAAAAAAGATAATTTCTAAGCATAGTTGAAAATTAATCCTAGGTCTAAATAGGGTCAGAAGACAAAAAAACAAAATTAAATGATCAATTAATAAAAGGGGGATGAAGAAAAAATCAAGCTAAGAATTTAAAAGAGAAATATTTTGTTTAAGGAGTTAATTATTGATTATGCATAATACATGCTAAATTGGATCTTAGAAAAAAAGGGAAATGAATGTAAAAAGGGATGGGAAACATAGAAAGGAATCTAGTCTAGTCTAACTAAAGAAATTTCCTAAATAAAACACAACTAAGTTTTAGAAATGTGTCAGTCATTAAAATGAAATAGAGGGAATAAAGGGACAACAAGGAATGCTTTTAGGATGGGTGAGGGAAATTGACATTAAATTAAATTAAATAAATGAATTTCGTGTGCAACTAAGGGATCATGTCACAAGTGTATAGGGGAGAGTATTTCCTAATTAAATTTAATAAAATAAGTTAAACATGAAAATAGAAAGTGGTCACTAAGAAGAACACTATAAAAGTAATGGCTGAGAAGAGGAAGGGATCATGACTAGTATGTGTAAGGTTATCCTTCCAAAATTTCTTTGACTAATTTTTCTTGTGGGAGTTGGGATACTGAGCTCGAGGAAGAGAGTGGTAGCTCAATTTTGTGAGGTGAGATGGGAGCTAGATAGGGATGATTTTAAGGATAGAAATTTATTTTAAAATG
>JZKD02S1650744.1:1313645-1327967 GCA_000966675.3 Picea glauca
GTATTTTCTAATTAAATTTAATAAAATGAATTAAACATGAAAATGGAAAGTGGTCACTAAGAAGAACGCTATAAAATTAATGGCTGAGAATAGGAAGGGATAATGACTAGTATGCGTAAGGTTATGCTGCCATAATTTCTTTGAATAATTTTTCTTGTGGGAGTTGGGATAACTAGCTCGAGGAAGAGATTTGTAGCTCGACCTTGTGAGGTGAGCTAGGAGCTACATTGTGTCTCTGGTTGTGTGTGCATTGCCCCTTTGTGGCTCAGGGGTCTAAGGGGGAAGAAGAGTACCTCCAGCATTGGTTGGGAGGTACTGATGAGGTATTCACAATTAGCAAGAGGGGAGATGGACGGAGCACAAGCATAAAAGAATGTATTTGACTTCATTGCCTTTGATTACAGTACTCCTCACTGAATTTGTAAATGCAATAAATTAAGTTTAGTGTATTTTTATTTGATGTCACAATGTTTTAAGTGTTTCTTGTATATAGATTTGGGGTAATTCCTGATTTATTGATTCTGGATTGAGATGTCATTAAGTTTTCCTCTGCCCGAGGTATTAACTTGCTTGGTGAACCCTTGTTATCTACATTTTTAATCATCCAAATTCTCCCTCTTAAAAGCTTCAGAGTTGACTATCTAGTCTATGAGTTTACTTGGTTATTACCCAACGATTTTACCACTATTTACCCTGAGATTATTTTTTACTTTATTTTACTCAGCAAATTCTTCAACCCTCAAATATTCTTACCTCTCTTTTTCTCAGAAATCGGTTCCTCATAGGCTCCACAATTCACTTTTATCCCTTAGCCTTAGCAAGTTTATTTTCTACGTTTTGGGGAGCTAATGGAACTGTGCCCTTCCCCTTACCCATTGCTTTGTTGCAGCACGATTTCTTGACACTTTCTCTGAGCATGATATTTCCCTTCGAAATTAAGCTCTTTGTTTTCTTTAAAAATGACCAGGCATGGGTGCCTCCACCCAATGCCTTCACGCAACACCAATACCATTGTGTTCACAACACCTACACTCCATTTTGTGCACTTTTTCTCAGCAGACTTATGACTTCCCTTGTGTTTCTTTTAACCTTGATAAACTAGAAATGTTCATGCGTTTTAACCTCATCAACATGTATTTATCTATGTGCTTACCCTTTGACCTCCATGCGAATTAACTTTTGCTTGACATATTTATTTTCTTCTCAAGGGTTGAATCTTATCCCACAGATCTCCCATCGGCTGGATATCACTCTTGTATTGTTCTTGTTAATCATGCTTGTTTGTTGTTTCTTGGTCGTGTGTCTCTAGGAGAGTTGATTCCATGCTTTTGAGTGCCCCAGGTGTGGCTCGTTGTGACAGGACCCTCTCCCAACGATCTCCTTCACCTTCACCCTGCCTCTTACTTCATTTTTGGTGCATATCATCCCTTCAATATCCTCTGAGATTTAGGGGAAATAAATGTGCTTTTTTATTGTCAGACCTCATATATTGCACTCAGATCTTTATTTACAGTCCTTCAAATGACACTCGGTTTTTACACTCAGACTTATAGGTTTAATGGTAAATTTTACACTCATACCTAAGCTCATGCCTAGATCTCTATGCTCAGATTTATTTTTACCACTCAGCGTTATATTTCCTAGCATTTTTAATGCTCGACGATCTTCCAGGAGATCACTATCAATTCCAGCCTCGGTTTCCTTTCACTCAATGATTTTCTTGCAATGATTTGAGGTGTATTTAAGTTCACCAGAATTGTGTGGAAGGAGTGAGTTGGACTGAGTCTGTGATTGTCTTCATTTATTGGTGTGGTATAAGGTGTGAGTTATTGCTTCATTACCTTTGCAATAAAACTTATTCATAGATTTTGAGTGACACAATCCTATGAGTAATGAACTTTATCTATTTATAGTAACATTTTTATGGTTAATCCTATTGATAAATTCCTATTCGATGTAAATTGTAATAAATTCTCATTCAACGTAAGTATTCAATTCATTTCTTATTCAATGCATTCATTGTATTCAGTTATTATTCAAGTAGTGTAATTATTTCGATAATGGTAGATCCTTACTCCATGTAATTATAGTGATAATGGTGTGAACTTAGTAATAATTTTTTGTTCAATAATATTTTAATGATAATAATCGAACATGTTTATTTTAGAGAATAATATTATTACGATGATAAGTATCGGATATAATCATTAATCAATGCATTCTTATTATTTGTGAATTGGTATAATTATAACAATGAATGAAGGCCTTGAGTCATCATGGCCCTACCTTGGATTGTTAGAATGTGCCATAGCATGTTAGATTGTTGTATAGGGTTATAATTGATGAAAATGATTGATTTTTTATTTTTATTGCTAATTAATGCTAATTTATTGATGTTGAATTCTAAAGTAATCAGATTCTTGTGCCATTTAAATATTGGTGGTGCATGATTACGTTAGAAACTAGAATTCTTGTACACCATAACTAATTATAAATGTGGTGTGATTGGTTATGTGCTTACTTCTATTTGTGCCTTCACTTAATGTTATTAGATTATTGCACATGAAATGAACTGGGTGAATAAATAGATTTTCTTTCTCCATTGAATTATTGTTGAGTGTGATCAGTTCAATACTTAGATTACTCGAGTGCCATTTATTAATGTTAATTAGGTGACAATATGATTGGTTTAAAATTTTTTACTTTTGTGCCATGAATAAGGTTGAGAACTACGCTTGCACCATTAGTATGTTGACGTACAATTATGATAAGGTTGTTTTCTCTTGCATCATTTATTTGTTGATACATACATGATTAAGTAATTGAATTATTGTGCCACAGAAGAATGTAGATACTTGACGAATAAGTAAATAGCTTACTCTTGCACTAGAGAAACTATATTGAGGTGTGATTGATGGTATAGTCTAGAGATATGAGATGTGATTGATTTATCGGGATGTAGACACCTCCTTGTTCCTTAGAACAATCTCCATCCTTGAGACCTTAAATGGTTAGAATGAATTGTAACCTAGGCTTGAGTGTTGTTTATGTGTCTTGGAGGTCCTAATCTTGTAGGGTAGGTTGGGCGGGTAGTATATTATGTCATTTTTATGATCATCTTTGTGATCCTTAAGTCAACATTTTCTTATCTCATGTTATGATGGTGTTATCTGATGATTATCCTGATGAAATAAATTGAGCAGTTTATGATTCATACTATTTATACGTCGTTATTTATTTGTATGAATGCAATGATTATGAGTTGTTAATTAAAGTGTTAATATGTCGATATGCATTTCATGGTTCATGATGATGATGTGTCGGCTTTGTATCATGTTTTATTGGCAATGCATTAATATTTTTTCGTTAATATATGTGATTGATGTGTTGATGATTTTGCCATTAATTGTGATGTTTAAATTTCCTAACACACACAAAAAATTACTTTTTGTACATCACTTTTTTTTGTCATAACGATGGGGTCATTACATATGTAAGGTGTCGACACCAGGGTATTGTTTCCATGTGCTAAATGGACTAGAGATGAAGTTGGATATAAAATTGGAGGACATGCATGTGGACTTTGATCCACTTATGTGTGCATGGGTAACAATGTTATTTAATATAATATCGTTGGGTGCAACCACACGCTCGATCACTACCTCATGGTTCCCCATGAATCCAATATAGGTACTAATGTTAATTGAACATTTCCAAATGCTGCAAAACAATCACTTTTCAACATTGGATCCATCCCTTGGTTTTTGATTTGGATAATTTTGTCAAAATGTTTGCAATGGATATTCTAAAAACAATTTCCAAACATATAAATTGTTATTCATAACTATAGAAACACTAAAAAGATCTCATGCAATTATGAAAATCATGTATTATATTAGTTGAGCACATATGATCTATTAAATGATATGACAACAAACAAAAATGGAACCTAATGTTATTATTGTTGCAGATAACTTGAGGAATACACTGAAGGTTACTTCCTGTAGATTAATAGAGTTTACAATAGCCTTAAATATGGAAAAGGGTTAGTAAATATTGGAAGTGAAAATATAAAGGCATACAATGTCCTATTGGTTGAAGATCTAAATCATATTCTCCTTACTCTCAACAAAATGTCTTATCAAGGATATACTCTCACGTTTGACTCACGAAGATGAAAAATCATAGAAGAAGGGTTAGGAATATTAGTTGCAACCACAACAAGAAGACCAAGTAACATATACATCTTATACCAAGAGAAGAGAAAGAAGATTGAAGACACACATAAGACCTTGAAGGAAGAAAAAGAAGAGAAGACCGAAAATAAAAATGAAGTGCTATATGTTTAGGGGGAGAAACCCCAAAGAAGAGAGTTACATTTTTCCATTGAACTCAGGGGGAACATCCCCACCCTTTTCCATTGATGTTAGAGGGGGATAGAAACCATAAGAATGAGTATAGGGGGAGCATGAGTTTTTACATCAATGCGAAAGTGAAATATTGTTGGAATATTAGTTGTTGTCATTGATTTCATCCCTAGTCATTGGTTATGGAACCCAAATTTCATACATATATTTGGACATGAAGGAAAATACACATGAAACTAAAATACCCATGGTTGGATAGTATACGTCATGTTGTTTCTAGTGATAGGTGGCATGTCACGTTGATCGTCATGGTTGAGGAGAAATGTTTTTTTGAAGATTAAAATGTGAATTTACAAGTCGACCCTGAAGATAATCAATGAAAATAATTACCAAATAAGAAAGTGACAGGTCGGCCCTGATGTAAAAAAGTAGTGACATAAAGAGTATAAATACACATGAAATGCTTTCATTTTATTATCCCAGAAAGTGTGATGGATCTAGCATAAGTGGTTTTGCACTTGTGCTAGGATTATTTGTGGAGTTCAGCGTGGGGCAAGTCTGAGGTGACGATGTCTGGAAGGCCTGAAAGTCTCAGAATTGTAGAAAACCTAGTGTTCTAAAGGTGTACGCGGGTTGACAGTATAATAGGTATCATACATACGTGGGATGACAATATAATAGGTATTGTACATACACAAGCTGATTGAAGACAGATAGAGTACATGAAAACAACTTGAGAACGTTTTATGGAAGGAACATCTTGGCATCTGGTTTAGGTTTCTTAGTATGGTTATGGTCGGTTGATGATATTATCAGTGATATGGTGATGTAAATATTCATTATATTTTGTATATTATTTGGTGGAAGGAAAGGGAATGGATAGAGGGTTTAAACCCCCTCTTTACCTTGGAGGATTGTGTCTTTCCTTGAATGTTTGTCCCTCCCTTGAACTTGGAATATGTATCTTCCCTTGAACAATAACTATCGATTACTTCTCATATATTGTGCATGGTTTATTGTTGTGTATTGGTGTAACTCTTCTACTATTGTTCATTTTTCATTGGATATAATTGAATGTATAATATGGTTGAAGTATAAGTTGAAAAAGTGTTTAAATTTTACTTGATATTGATTCACCCCCTCTTAGTATCAACACTTCTTTCCTTGCTAGAGAAATTGTGCTTCTTGGATTATGGAAGGATGTCGTGAACTTGATGTTAGAGGGGTTGGAACTTTTTAACTAGTCTGACTACATGAGATGAATTTGTTTAGAAGGAATCATTGTTCTTTGATTCAATTTTTCTGACCTACTTCTGGTGGATGGAGGGGGCTTGAACCGAGGTCATAGTGGTAATAATATCCTTCTTTTCACTTCCTACATGAATCACAAAGAAGATAAACTTTATTGTATGAGAGACAACTTTTTTTCACTATTATGTTGAAACAATAGTCAAAAACTACCTCTGGTATCCTATAGAGATAATCCCCCAGAGTAACAATAACAGTATGGGGTAAAGAATCATAAACAATATGGAACTTCCACATATATGGCTGGCCCAAAAGAACATCACAAACATCCAAGGGGGAAACATTGCACAATACCTCATCTTTGAAGGGCTTGTTGTCGTAGAACATGCGACACTATTGGTTGAAACGTAGATATCGTCCCTAGTAAAGACACCCAATGTTGTATGGCTACGACTGTGGTGTTGTACGAAGATCTCATCCTTCATTTTTTCCCTATATCGTGTGAGATATTTGATCCACCAATGAATATTTTGAGTGACATTAATCGGTGTTATGCTAGGGGATTTTGTGGAAATCGCACCACTTTTCAGTGTCATTCTTTGTCTTTCCCTTACCCTTATTTTCCTCTGGCTTGGACTGGTTTTCGGGAGACTGTTTGTGAGGGTCATATTTTTTGGTTTTTGCGGATTTGTAGACCCAAACTCTCATTTGTTCTGGTACTTAAATTTATACTTCATTTTGATATCATATTGATAAGCATCTCCTAACGATGAGATGTTCAAAAACTCCATTTCAATTTGGATGTATTTGTGTAGATCCCAACAATATTTTAGAAACAAATGGCATTCAAAAGTTTTGATACCTATCTTGGTGCACAATATATGGAAGGTATTGGTGACATCTAACACTATTTGGCCCCTCTCTTGATGCAACATGGTCTATCTCATTTAATGGTCTTCATAGGTTCCAACGAGGTAATATTATTCCTTGACAACATCTACAAAATATTCCCAAGTGGGTTCGGCCTCAAACATTCCAAACTCCTCTGTGGAAATTTCCGCATAGTAAGTTTCCCATAAATGTTTGACATGGGGGGGATCCTTAAGGAGTGTGAAGGTGATCTTTTCCTTATCAGAAAAAATGAATAGAGACAAATAACCTTCTAGCATATTTAAACATTTTTCTTGAGCATTCGCATCTATCTGACCTTCAAGTACAGGAATATCAAAATTAAGTTGTACCTTGAAGGGAGAGATGCCTCCAAAGTGGTTTCTTGATGAAGATGCATATATTTTTATTGGAAGGTTTCAAAGGATTTGGGAACAAATCTCCATCATTTTGTCCCTCTGTCGCGTGAGACCTTTCTATAGCAATAGATTAATAGAATCTTCTACTCCCTCATTTTTCTTTTCTTCCTGCATGGAAGATTTTCCTTGTGTGTGAGAGCAATTTTCCTCAAGAGAAACATGATCGAGACTAAGATTTCTATACTCGGACCTTGTCAGAGGCATGCACTAAAATATGACCAAGAGCATCCTGCTCTTATAACATTGATTTAAATTTTGTATTGAGCACAAAATGAGAGGAGATATATAATAAATAAATATACCAAGATATTGCAAGAGATCCAATAATGTAACATATATATATCATATATATATATATAAAAAGAGACACAAATATAAAATAATACACAATTTATACTAATGAGTGAAATGTACATAACTATAAAATTACAGAGTAAAAGAATCGCTAGAATGATGGAATCTTATCTCTAAGAAGAGATGTGATGGCTATGCTCATTCGCAAGAAGTTGATTACAATGAGGCTGGAAAGGAATTTTTAACATAAATGGAAGACTCCTAAAAATAAAAAAAAACATATCCCCCAGAAGATGAAAATACAAAAGGTTTGCATCCCCGATGTGGAGATGAAGCACCAAAATTCATGTGGGCCCCGATGGGGTAAGTTGGTACAAAAACTTCTCGGGGTTGTAAATTTTTCATATGATCTTCATTTCAGGTGCACGATATCCCATTGGAAAGGTCTATCAAAGGAATACACATTATTCCATCACACTCTAACTTTACCTATAGTGTGACTGTGACGAGCTCTAAAAACATTATTTAGGGCCTCAAAACGGCCCCAAAAGTTTAAGACTCGAAAATCTAGGAAATAAATGCCAAAGATGAAAAATACATGTGAGATGGTTGGAATAGGTGGGTGATCCAGGTGGAAATTGGTGGCCACCCACCTTTTTCGATTGGCTCAAAACTGTTTTCTGGTAAATTTGGCAATTTACTATTTTTAGCAATTTTTAACCTCCAGGGCCATTTTGAGGGCCCAAATGAAGGTTTTCTGAGATCGAAGTTCTCAATGATATCCAAAGAAATGATTTATCCCCCAAAATGAATTTCCTCGATGATACCTTTCCAATGAGCTATCATTTGCCTAAAACGAATATCGTATGCAAAAGTTACGACCCTAGGAAGTTGATGTACTAATTTACCCAAACAGGGCCCACATGACTTTTGGCACTTCATCTCCTAGGGTTAGGTTTTTGGATGTATAGGACTTTTGGCATTCCTGTTTATTGTAAAAAGGCCTTTAGAGCCTCATTGTAATCATCTTCTTGCGAATGCGAGTAGCCGTCACATCCCTTCTCAGAGATAAGCTACAACCATTCTAGTGAGTCTTTCACTCTATATTTTTACAGTCTCTGTACATTTCTTTCATTAATAGAATTCATGTATTACTGTATCTCTATGTTTATGGTTGCATCTATGATATATTTATGTTATATTATTGGATATACATGTTATCTCTGTGCATTTCTTTATTATATCTCTGCTCTCATTTTGTGCCGAAAATAATCTGGATTAGTGGGTGGCCACCAATATCCATATGTATCACTTCATGTTATATCACTCATGAAAATCAAGTTGTGTAACACAAAAGAAGAAGAATCCTTGAAATTTCATAGAGTATGCTTAATGTCAAGGGACTTCCAAAATATATTTGGGAGGAAGTTGTACCTACATGATTTTATTTGTTGAATCAAGGTCACATGAATAATGTGAAGTGCATGGTGGCACAAGGGGATTGGAGTGAAATAAATCCAAGTGGGACTCATTTTAAGTTTCTTCGTTGAGTTTTGTATTTTCATCCTGCCCACTTCATCAGAAACAAAAACTTAATGACAAAGTTGAAAATGTATTTTTGTTTGTTGCAACTATAACTAGATAAAGTATTATTAGTTGTATAATTTAATAACAAAGAAACTAATAACTAGCCATGATGGAATATTTGATGTTATGGGGAGTGTCGATGTAATGGAAATGAGACGTAAAGATAAAAAACTAACAATTGTGGGAATATAATCCTCACAATTTGTCTTAGTGAGATACCTTGTACACTGGAAATACTAAATTATGATTATCTAATTGGAGGGCTAGTGGATGAAAATATATATATTTTTTTATTATACCAAACAAGAAAAAAGTCCCAGATCCACTATACCCATACACAAGGCCAACAAAGAATCATTCTTACTCTACAAATTACAAATCCCTAGATCTAACTTCTTATAGTAAGTAAAAACACTTATGGTTTACTACAAAATTAAATAAGATTAAAACATGTGTATAGATAATATCATCAAATCCACACAAACTATATAGGTATTTGGGGTTGGAAGAGACGAGATACTATTAACAAGAAGAAAGTATTAGAAATGAATCCATACCTTGCTATGAAGTACAAGCTCTAGGTTATGTTTTCTTGCATTTAATTTCTCTTTAATGCCCATTTTTGTCTAATGAAATCAAGTTCTTAGAAAACCCAAAAGGAAATTTTATCAATAGTGGAAGTGATGAAAATTGAATAACCTTCTCAATGAAGAGATGAGAATGGAAATATCATGAGATTGTTTTTATCTAAGACCAAAGACAAATAAACCATATGAAAGATGTTTTTAAATAGATCTAAGACCAAATCACCATAGAGTAATGCCCCAATAATCAAATAAGAGATAATAGTGTAGGATAGTGAAAACTCATTAATTAAGTCCATTGAGATTTGTACCAATTATCATACTTTATTTTGTAAATATATGGGATTGCGCATTAATAAATTAAGAATATTGGTCTTTGTTAACATGATCACACTTGATGTAATAAACATAGTATTGTACATGAATTTTATTTGTTTTTTCTTCTAAGTAGTGCAAATAGTGAAAAATTAATAAAATTATGTGTACCTTATCGATTTTGCGTTTATCTAACGCAAAATGAGTACCTTATTGTTTTTGCGTTTAACGAATGAGTTATGCACAACGTCATCATTTTACAAGATGTACGCCAAACTAGATTCTTATTTCAATGTCCACATTGTGATGTTTTTTTAATGCCAATATTATATGTCCCGTGGAGATAAATATGGAGTTTTAACAATATCTAATAACTCTAGAAAAATAATAGGTAGTTTTGGTGGTACTAATACTTACGTCGAAGTCCTCTTAGAAAGGTAAGGAGACTCAATCTTTCTATAGTTTTCTTGAGTTCAATTCAAATTATTTTTTTATAAAATTATGTTGAAGCACACAGCTTGGTGTGAAACAATGGATGATGAAATTGATGTAATACAGAGAAATAATGATAACTTATTTAAATCCTTCGAGGGAATGATATCATTGGTGTGAAAGAAATTTACAAGACGGAACATGATAAAGATGTATTAGTTGAATGCGAGATGATAATACTAGTGGGGAATGGTTAGTCACAACAACCAATTATAAATTATAAGGAAACTTGTCTTTTTGTTATAACATTCAATTTTTTTAAGGATTATCTTAGTTTTAGCAACATAGTTTAAATGGAGTGTTGAAAATGGATCTCAAATTAAGCTTTCTATATGATTTTTATGAAAAACTAGTGAAGCATACAATTTTCCATACAATTTTCTATATGAAGCATACAATTTTCCATCAAACAATATCTACATGCCTTGTTACTTAATAAAAATGTTCAAATCTTGTGCATTCATGGGATTTTAAGAATTAGATCCCTATTTTTATAACTCAATGCTTATGCCTTTTATTCTCTAAGATGTTGTTGGTAAGTTTAATTATAATTATTTATGATCTATTTTTTTTTTTATCATGTATCTATTTATTATCAAAACAAATCAATATAGTTGAAAAAATCCCCATTTATTATTTAGTAGACATAGAGTAAAAGACAATGAGAGTTAGGAAAGCTTATTTTCAATATTTTAGATTATAAAATTAAAATGTTAAAGAAAACCGATTAAATCTTTTTCATTTTTTATTAAAGTGAGAGAAAATAAAGTTAATCTTAGGTGATCTTATTGAAAGATAATCATCATCATCATCATATTTTTCCTATCCTATCATCATGGTAGAAGTGAGTCTTTCTGAAATCGATAGCATGGTTATGATTAAGTATTTAATGTTCAAGAATAAAATAAACAACATAGAAGATGAGTATTTCTATGGTTGATACCAAAACTAATGCAAACCACTTATGGCTAAGGTTGATTTCAAAATGAATGCAAACCACCTCTTGTTGAGTTGGAGCTTGCATAAATATTGCATTTAAATAGCTGGGGTATAGATGAAGTGTTAAAGCTAGAGAATAATGATAGTATTAAATACATCATTAGATTTAAATTTAAGGAGATATTATGATGCAATAAGAATTAGATAATAATAATAATAATAATAATCTATTTTTAAGGACACTGCCAAGCCACACCAAATTGATGTATGCTCTTGTTTTTGGGACAAGGGACCCCCCTCCGCCCAACGATTTGACTGGTAAAGTCTTCGGAGGTATACATACCCTACCCCCCTTTGGATTTGAACTTGTAACCTCTTAAGAGGAAACACATGTTCTTAACCATTAGGCTACTTAATCTAGAATATCAAAAGTGTCTTTCAGTAAGATAAAAAAGAAAATCAATATTGCAAAAATTAGAACAAACTCCACTAGCTTCATAATGAATCATTGTGTTTGACAATTCCTAAAAAACAAATAATTCATCGCCTTTTTTAAGGTTTAATAAACCAATATTAATCTCACTATATGTTAATAACCATCATCAACATCATTAAATTTTTTAAATAAAATGGTTTCTACATTCATTTATTTTTATCTTTATTAATATTTAATGAATACATAATTAGATGTATCCCATTTAAAAGAACAATTTAATGAATGCATAGTTAGATGTATCCCATTTAAAGAAAAAAACAAATATTCACATGCTATCTGATTTAGGGAAACTTAAATGAAGAAATCACTTAAAATCCAAAAAGATAGAATAATATATGCAGCCGCAGAAAGCAAGGGACTTGAAATAAGAGACCAGCGAGTCATTCCACTCAATGTTGCATGCAGCTTTGTATGGCATGTAATTTACGTGGAGTCTTAGTACTAGAAAGCCATTGGAAAGCAATACGATAGCCAATTTTGTCACATCCAGAAATCCAGAAAGCAATACGATAGCCAATATATGTACTGCAGATAAGGAATGTGAACCAATCAGTTCTATCGCTACCGCTGATAACATATCTGACGGCAGAAACAATAGATGATTTGATTCTAAAAGTTGAAATAGAAATTTTGTTTTCTAAAATATTTATAGTGGATAGTTATGTTTTCATTACTTTCGAACTAAAAATATATATATTCCCTTGTGACTTCGAAAATATTCGAATAAATTAAAATAATGATAATAAGACATAACAAAATATTTATAGTGGGTAGTTATGTTTTCATTACTTTCGAATTAAAAATATACATTCCCTCGTAACTTTGAATAAATAAAAATAATGTATACTCCAATAAATTAAAATAATGTTAATAAGACGTAATGGCGACAAAATGTTATTATTTTAGGTTTAGAGCGGTGTGTTTCGTTGTCTAAATAAAAAATATTAACATAAAATAATGTTCGCAATCCTTAATGATTTTGTTTAATAATTTATTTTTTTTAATAAACGAAAAATTATCAATCTTACAAAATCATTTAAGTATATAAAAAAAGATAATACAAATATTATTATTGGCATATTTTATTAGATAAATGTGAAAAAGAAAATCCACTCGAACATTTAAACATATAAAAACGATTCAAGATGGGAAAGATGTCGTTTGATAATTATATAAAATATCAAAGTCAATTGTGTAGAAAAGGAGATCGTATTGAGATTTAATGAATCAAAGTCGTATATTTGACCATCACTATATGGATCAAGAGAATGGGTCCATTGAATTCCATTTCAAAATTGTGAGTGTGCCTTTCTACTTACTCAAATGTCTTACTTATCACCTCCAACTTTTCTGCACTTGCTCAAATGTAGTACTCATCACCCCGACTTTTTTGTGGATTTCTTGAATGGATTAAAAGGAAATTTGATAGTAGATTCTTGGTAGATCATCCAATTTGAAATTTGAACATTATCCTCTCTCGTGAGCCATCTTTGAAGAAGTACAAATAGTACAATTAGTTCGTACAAATACTTCGTAGAAAAAGTTTATGAATGTTCATTGATTTTGACTTGTTCTTGGCGTAGATTTTTTTTTTTTTTGAATTTTAAATTTTTCTATTATTAAGAAAAATAGGGTTTACGAGAGGTTGGAGTAGAGGCCATCTCCTTTTCTACGTTGGAGAATGGTTTTAACAAAGCTAATCAATGAAGGTTTTTGTTTGAAATGGTAATTCACGCCGCTTAATTTCCTAGGTAAGAGTGCATTTTCGATAGAGGCACTATGGTTAGAATGAGGGATTTTTTTGTAAAGTAGTATCATATCACGTGCTAGATCTTAAAAATAGTTAAATTGAATTCACTATATTTAATAGTGTTGAGGAGGTGAGTTTTAGTAAAGTTAAAGTATGGATATTTGGGGTTTATGTTATCAAGTATTTTTTGGTTCAATTTGTTGTGTTGTGGAGTGGAGTTATCATTTTTATGATATCTATTTTTGTAATTTTTTTTGAAGTTAAAGATCTCATGAAGTAGTAGGTTGTCCATTTCTAATCCATGTATCTTATAAAAAATATTGGTTAACCATAAATATTTAAAAATAAGTAATGGGAATGACTGTATGTTTCCTAGTACATAGATCTAAAGATGAAATGGTGTTTTAATTCCTATGAAGAATGTTTCATGATCCTAATTCAAAGCTCAAGCATCATATCATCAACAACATTTTCTAAAGTTGATGTCAAATATGTATACCAAATATTCGGATAGACATACTAGCGGTAGAAATAATAAGATGTAGAATAATTGTTGTGAAATAAAATTGTATTGATAATATTTGTTGAAAATAGGGGTTTATTTTTTGGGTGATAGGTGTGGGTGGAGGGGTGTTCTTAACCCCAAGGGAAATTGTGAAATAATCTATGCGTGAGGTTTGTGTGACTCCATAAAAAATCAAGAAGAAGTCTTGCCTCTATAGTAATTGCTAAACATTTTCAAATTTAGGAAGATCACATCCCTAATAGTTATTGGTGATTTCACAGCCATTATTTCATGAATGTGAAACTCAGTCCCCTTGCATTCCACATGAATGTATTGACTAATTCTTAGAACCCAAGTGCTTATGTTGAGTTTTAACATTACTAAGTTTTATCCCGTTCTTAGAAATCTCAATACCCATGCAAATCAAATCTCAAATAA
>JZKD02S1650744.1:1345577-1359462 GCA_000966675.3 Picea glauca
TCATTATTAAAGTATTAATATGGTAATAAAGTAATATATTAATAATACATTGTTCATAATACATTAATGTATTAATAAAGTATATAGATAGTAATAAATAATACTTTATAAATGTATTAATACGTTTATAATAAACATTATTTATTAATTTCTTTATATATTATTTATAAATGTATTAAAACATTAATAATATATATTATTTATTAATATATTTAAACATGGTATCACTTAAATGAGTATTGTTAATTATGTTAAACTATAACTTTATGGTTGACCATGACTATGATTATGGTTGACCATTCGAGTGGTTGACTATGGTTGACTTAAGCATGGTTGATATGGTAGATGATGCTTCACGATGATCATAGTTAACTGTAATTGATGATGACCATGATAAAAACTATTGATGATCATGAATAGGGTTGACCATGATCATAACCATGGCTATGACTCACCAAAAATGACCATGGCCATGACTATGTGTGTAACATAATTTGTTATATATTGATATTGGAAATGTTCATCACAATGTGACATAGGGAGATATTTCACTCGATTGTGAAAACTGAAAATGTTTATGACAATGGGAAATTATATATATATATATATATATATATATATATATATAGTAGGAAATGTTTGTGACATTGCAACATTGGGAAATGTTCATAACATTGCGACATTGGGAAATGTTCGTCAGAATGCAACGTTGAAAAATGTTCAATCAAAAAGAGAAACTGTGAAATGTATTTCACATATGCATCATATAGTGTTCGTCAAAAAGAGATGTTGGAAAAATCTTGTGACAATGAGACGTTGGAAAATGTTCGTCACAATGCGACATTGAGAAATGTTTGTGACATTGCAAAATTGGGAAATGTTCATGACCATGTTCGTGACTATGCGACATTGGGAAATGTTTGTTACATTGCAATGATGGGAAATGTTCATCATAACATGATGTCAAGAAAAACTTGACACATTGTAGAATCATCTTTTACTTTTGCAACATTGGGAAATGGGCGTTAGAATGAGACATTAAAAAATGTTCGTTAAAATGAGACATTCAAAAATGTTCGTTAGAATGAGATTCTAGGAAGCCTTTCATCACATTCAAACATTTTTAAATGTTTTTCACATTGTGATGTTGCGAAATGATCATCAGAATGTGACATTAGGAAATTTTCGACACACTGTGACATTGGGAAATGTTTGACACAATGAGACATTACGACATTAGAAAATCTTCGACAAAATGCGACGTTCAAAAATGTTTGTCATAGGGAGATGGTGGGAAATGTTTGTCACAGTGTGACTTTAGGAAAAACGGGTTAGAATGTGATGCAGACAAATATTCTTCACAATACAATTTTGAGAAATGTTCATCACATTGTGACAATGGGAAATGCTAGTGGAAATGTGACTTTGGTTAATGTTCGTCAGATTGTGATATTGGGAAATGTTCATCGCAATGCAATAATGGGAAATGTTCATTAGAATGTGACGTTGTGAAATGTTCGACATATTGCGACGTTGGGAAACGTTGGTTACAATGTGATGTTGGGAAATGTTCATGATAATTCGATGTCGGAAAAAACATGACACATTGTAGAATCATCATTTTCTTTTGCAACGTAGGGAAATGGTCATCAAAATGTGATGTTGAGAAATTTTCGCCACATTGTGACATTGAAAAATGTTCAACGCGTCGCCATGTTGGGAAATGTTACTCACAATGCAATGTCTAAAATCTTCTTTTACTTTGTATACAATGAGTTATACTTCTCCTCAAGGCATTGATAACAAATCTATATATATATATATATATATATATATATATATATATAAGATGATGATTTATTATTTTTATAAGAACATTTAACTAAACCACATATGTATCATATAGTGTATATATTGCACCATGTTAAAAACTATAACAATTATACATCTAGATACATGAAATAAATTATGTTTATATATATATATATATATATATATATATATATAATTTGTACATTGTGGTGTCTATAAGATCCTTTTATTGGGAGGATAGATTTTGTATTTTCTTTTTATATATTAGTTGTAGTTGTGTTTCATTCTTAATGTCACATATGTATCATATAATTTAGAAATTTAACCATCCTAAAATCTATGAATTTTCTACATCCATATATACATAATATATTATGTAAATATTGATATTATATATATATATAAGAAAACAAAGGAAAAATATTAGTTAGGAATGCATGAAAGAAGAATTGTGAAACAAGTTTAAAAACTATAATTATTTTACTATTGAATTTATTAAAGTGCATGTTTAAAAAAAAGAAGTAAACAAATTTTTTTTATCGAAAAGGTCATATGATATTTTCATATTTCAGAAATTGATGTTAAGAAAATATTAAAGAAATTTAACAAATATAATAAGAAAATCTCTTTTGAAATTTAAGAAAACATTTTTTCATCATAATTTTATTCATCAAGAAACTTTGTTCGTCAAAATTTTATTCAATAACTATATAAAGACTATAGAAATCCATGACACATGCAAGGCTAGTTTACATCAACACCAATCATTTCACAAATATGTTGTAGTTGCAACATTGAATTCTTCATCCTTAACAAAAAATAAAATGTATTGTAAATATGTGGCACTCTGTGCCAGTTCTGGAAAAGATGATATTTTTTAAAAGAGTAAAGTATTATTCCTATTTGGAAATTTGATATACAACCCGACTAAATTTTGAAAATTGTCTCTAGTCCATAACTGTGGTTGAGAAAAATACAACAATGATTAGATTAAAGAAACATAATATGTAAGTATCTACATATCGAGTATATTGAAAACTCATTAATATATATCAAAACCCCAATAATTTAATACAAATGTTATTACAAACAAATATGTATGTGACTACTGTATTACTCTACTTGTCACTTGGCAATTTTTTTTATTATATATGTATTATTTGATCTACAAACAAATAAGTATGGTTAGAGTTTCATATTAAATAAAAGTATTATTATGTAAGATTCTCAATTCGGTTAATATTACAATGCTATTAATAATAATATTAGAATGTAAGATAAATATTAATATTAATATTAATAACATTGTAATTAATATTAATGTGTCTTACTTGTTAATATTGCAGTATGCAGCCCACGTTTTCTTAGAAAAACAGGACCGTGGAGAAATAAAATAAAACAAATGCGAAAACAAACCACAGAAGATACACAATACAAGAGAGACACATATTTATGTGGTTCACCCAATGTGGGCTACGTCCACCAGAGAAATTTCCAGATCCTTCCTTTATTATTATCCAACAAATGAAGGGCTACAACTTACAACAAAACCCATTGTAATTTTCTCTGCTTTCTCTCACAGTATCCTCTATCAGAATACAATATTTACAATCATGCATAGCCACAATACATTTCCCTCATAACAAAGGGTTTCCTTCTAGGGAAAAAACCCTAACATAATTTCTACCATTAAATCTGCAACCTTATAAAGAATGGTCCATATTTACAATGAAATTACAATATACATTTATAAGGAATTTTTTCTTCGAGGGCTTCACTCCCGAACCCCCATCGGGGGACGCTACCCCCGAACCCCTGCTGGGGGCCCGCTTACCCCCAGACCCCCCAAGCAGGGGGATAGCCCCCCTAGACCCCGTAGAGGGTGTACCCCCTCTGCACTCCCCCACGTGGAAGAGTGTACATACTTCTGGGGTGTAAATAGTTCATGGGGTATAAACACAGTTGAAATTAAAAGACCTCTAAATCAAGAAGATAATCAGGATCTACAGCCAACAATCTCCCACTTGGAAACTAATCGCAACAACTCCATCGTTGTTGTATATGTTGGAATCTGAACCTTCTTGGACCTGGAAAATTCCTCATCTTCATATCCATTCTTGAAGACCAACTGAAACTGACCAGGAACTTAGTTTCTCCCTGTTTACTCCCTTTGTTAACATGTATGTAGGATTCTGGCTAGTGTGTATCTTTTCCAACTTCAAATGTCCATCTTCCAAGGTGGATTGTATGAAGTGGTACCTCAACTATATATTCTTAGTCTTCGAATGGAAGGTTGAGTTATTTGCAAAATGAATGACACTCTCACTATCACAGTACAACCTGCTATTCTCTTGCTTCTTTCCCAATTCCTCCATAAACCTATGTAACCAAATCATCTCTTTACTAACCTTTGTAGCAGAAACATACTCTGCCTTTGTTGTTGAAAGTGAAACAACCTTTTATAGTTTTGAAATCCAACTTACTGTTGTTCCACCTATAGTAAACACATACCCTGTGGTACTCCTCCTCCTATCTTTATCAGTTGCCATATCTGAATCAACATATCCTTGTAGAATAGTTTCTGAACCTCCAAAATATAATGCATGATTAGTAGTACCTCTCAAGTATCTGAGAATCCAATTTACTACCTCCCAATGTTCTTTACTTGGATTTTTTATATATCTGCTTACAACTCCCACTGCATGTGAAATATCTACTCTTATGCAAACCATTGCATACATCAAGATGCCAACTGTTGATGAATATGGGACCCTGGACATGTATTATATCTCCTCCTATGTCTTGCGACACATTTCTTTAGTTAATTTGAAATGGCTGGCCAAATTTGTACTAACTGATTTTGCATTTTGCATTCTAAACCTCTCCAACACCTTCTCTGTGTACTCACCCTGAGACAATGTCAATTTGCGATTTTTTTGTCTTTTGTTATTCTCATGCCAAGGATTTTCTTTGAGTATATTTATATATTGCATGTTATAACCTACAACAATCATGTCATCTACATAGAATAGCAACATAATATAGCTTCCATTTTCTAGCCTTTTAAAATAAACATAGTGATCAGAATGACATCTACTATAGCCATGTTCTGTCATAAACCTGTCAAACTTCAAATACCACTGCCTTGGACCTTGCTTTAGGCCGTACAAGTTCTTATTCAACTTGCATACCAAATTCTCCTTCCCTTTGACATCACATCCCTGTGGTTGCTGCATATAAATCTCTTCCTCCAAATCCCCATGGAGAATTTTTTTTTTTTGTGCAAACCCCTTTATAACAAGTCTAACCTTGTATCACTTTTCTCCTCCATATTCTTCCTTCAACTTGTAAACCCATTTATTCTGCAATGCTCTTTTTCCCGCAGGAAACTGAACCAAGTCCCAAGTCTGGTTATTTGCCAAGGAATCCATTTCCTCTTTCATGCCTTGCTCCCACTTATTTTTGGTCTCTACCTACATTGCCTCTTCATAACATTCTATTCACCATAATCAGTCAAAAATAAATAGTACAATGAAGTAGACTATCGTTCATGGGGTATACTTAACCTGGTAGATCTTCTAATGACACTTGCAGGTTTTTGAGGTACCTCCTACTCCTGTTGTTGTACATTTTGATTTTCAGGTTCCTTTGGAATTTCTTTTTCAGTGATCTCATCAAGCACCGTGTATTCTTTTTTTTCTTCTTCTTGTTTCTTTCCCTGCAACTGATCTTTGTACATGAAATTCTCATTGAATATGAAATCTCTATTCCTAATGATTTTTTTATTTTCATGATCCCATAAGCGATAACAAAAATCATTAACACCGTATCCAATAAAGGTACACTTCTTGGATTTAGACTCAAGCTTTGTTCTATTTTATTTATCAATATGGACAAATGCTTCACAATCAAAAGTTTTCAGAAAAGAATAGTTTACCTTTTTCCTATCCATTCCTCCTATGGAATTCTACCATCCAAAGAGCTCGAAAATCCTCTGTTTATTAAGTAAACAACAATATCTACAACATCTACCCAGAACTATAAGGGAAAACCGACATGCAATCTCATACTCCTTGCACGCTCCATGATTGTCCTGTTCATCCTTTCTGACACACCATTTTCTTGTGGTGATCTTGGAACTGTCTTCTCTCTACGAATCCCATGGTATGAATAGTAATCATCAAACTCCTTGCTGCAATATTCACCTCCATTATATGATCTGAGAAACTTCAAACTTTTTCCTGTCTAATCCTCAACTAAAGCTTTTCATTTCTTAAAAATATAAAAAACATCAGATTTTTGTCAAATGCAATAAACCCAAGTTTTTCTAGTTGCATCATCAATAAAAGTAACATAATAATGAGAGCCACCAAGAGATGATACCTAAGCTAGTCACCATACATCTGTATGCACAAGCTCTAACCTTTCACTATTATTTTATTTTTCCACTCTGAGAAATCTAACTATGTAAAGGACCTCCTTGTTACAATGACAAATCTCTTATAACAAGTGAAATTTTTCTTTTTTTTTCTTTTGTGTGTGCCCATGTGTACAAGGGTAATAAATACATTCAACTCTACGTCACCACACAATGACGAACATGATGCATGAAAATGCAACCCCAACATAATGACCTAAGACACACATCGAGATTTCGAAAGCAAGAACAACAATCAACCGACAACATAATTAAGACTGACTACCCATCCGTCCTACCCTACAATGGTTAGGACCTCCAAGACACATAAGCAATGCTCAAGCCCAGGTTCCCATCAATTTTAACCATTTAAGGTCTCAGGGCTGGTGACTGTTCTGAGGAACATGGAGGTGTCTACATTCCGCCCGACACAAGCAGACCAATCCTACTAAGATAATGACAATGACATAACCATCAAAATCACAATCAACCGGGTTATCTACAATAAGGAAAATTGCAGATGAATCATTATTAACTCATTAATTTACTTAGTACTATTACAGTATTTCTTGGGGGAGTGTACCTTCATTCTAATTTCAATACAATGACAATTAATATAAAGCAGGTAAGGAAATTAACATAGTCTATTCCAACCTCCATTGCGATCCCAACTTCGCATGTCAAAAGTGCATAATGAAATCACGATAAAATCTAATCTAGTCTTAAAACCAAACCATTTGCGAAATTTTAATCTCACAAGGGTCATCAACGTACCATCTAAATCAACTTGCCTTAAAATACTATTGTTTGCTATGAGTAATTTGTTTAAGATCGATATCTAAAAATCATGCAGGTATATATAAAAATGTCCCAAGAAGTAGATTATGTACATCTTATCCACCTTTACCCAAAATTCTCATCCCACTAATAATAATAAAGAAAGAACTTCATGACTGTAAATATACTAATCATTTAAAAACTTAACTGTTTCATAATCATATAAAGATATCTAATTAAAATTCTATAATATTCATATACATCATCCATTTTGAATAATAAAGAAAATCTACACTATGATAGATCAGGTGCATTTTGATACCCTGCACAACATGATAGAATAAGTAAAGGATAAAGTAAAAGATATTATTAATTAAATAAAAATGAAGAATTTGGGCATTATTAATTAATAAAAAGAAGACCCAATTACTTTTTGATGCTGGTATATCTCACTGATTGTACACTACATGCTTTCTGTCCTGAGTTACCGAATAACGCAGGCTAAGTAAAGCATCAACGGGATAAGTGATGACAAAAGAATTAAGGGATGAAAAATGGATGATGCAGGCAAGGAAAAACGCCATTAGAATAAGTGCTAACTACAGGAATAAGTACTGTCTATAGAATAGGTAACGCAGGCTAAGAAAAAAGGGGTGATTGACAAGAAAAATGGAAATAGCGATTACCCGGTCATAACTGCCAGCCTAAGCGAACGCAGGCTACTAGGGAGTGGACCCTCCTTTCCTTAGTCATGCATGCAGTGGAAGATAACTGTTGATTTATAAATGATGTATCCTATATTTGAAACATATCTCTTAATACCATTACCTATCAACAATTACTCAAGCTAACAACCCAAGCGCCAAGTCAGAAGGAAGAGGAGCCAAGATTTTCAAAATCAAGGAAAGGAAAATAGTTAGTTTATAACTCATGGGTTTGAAGTAATTGTTTGAATACTCCACTCACTCATAGTGTCATTCTGCTCACTCAAAACCTAAACATAACTTAAGATAAAGGTCCAGTGGTGAGCACATGAACAAATTCGCCATTAGTGGATGGTTACTCAGCGTTATCTCCCCCATTAAAGGAGATGAAGATGTAGAGTTTGAAAGTGAAGGAAAATGCAGAGATATGCCTGTGAAAATGCAGGGATTCTAATATATTCATTTTAAAATAAAAATGAAACATTGAAACACAGGAATTATATATTCATTTAAAATAAAAATGAAACATTGAAAACACAGGAGTTATATATTCATTTAAAAATAAAAATGAAGCATTGAAACGCGGGAATTATATATTCATTTTAAAATAGAAATGAAACATTGAAAACACAGGGATTTATTTATCCATTTAAAAATAGATATTGAAAAAAAAGAAGGAAATGCAGGAATGGTCTAAAGTGGTTTGCCCAGAAGAATTTACATGATTCGGCAATTGAATAAGGCCATCGTAGGTTACAAGTAGTGGCAAGGTCATGCCCATTTAGTGGCATCGCAATTGGCCTACCTCCATTCTAAATCCACTCAAGAACAGACACCCTCAGCCCAAAGCGTTCTACAACAAAAGGGGATACGAATTTGTGTTGTAGTAACTTAGTCAGTAAAAAAAGGGGGGGTTTAAAACGCAGACATCCCAACCAGAATTAAAACAAAAATCAGAGAGAGAAGTACGAGGATAAGAAAAACGTAGAGCTGGGGATTGCCAAGAATACACCCACGTAAATCAACAATGCATTAGAGCGTGAAGGTCCTTTCTTAGCCTTCACGTTAAGAGCGGAGCAATGACTAGTTCACACAAGTCACTGACTTCCAAGGGTCCCAAAAGCATAGTCTGATACATTAAAAGGGTTTCCAATCGAGTCAATATAGTACAGAGGTAAAAGATACCTTTGAGAATATAGTAAGATCCAAAATGCAGCGAGAAAGAAGAAAAATCTCCGAAGGAAGGTTTGCATAGATAAGAAAAACAATCTCGCTCAGGAAAAAGAAGCTCAGTTATACCTAATAATAAATGGTAATGAAATGCCCGGGTAGGATAATCACTACCTCAGAAAAATTACCGTGGAGCAATGTGGCAGTGTAGAAGAAATTATAAAAAGATAAAATCAGAATTTGTAAAATCTCCCTTGCACATTTGGTGAAATCATGCAGGGTATAATGCAACAAAAATAAAATTTTGGAGGATAAGAACTTTGTTGGTCATCAAGATTGTGAGCGCAGTGCTAAATTATCTCTTCACGCATAAAAACACAGACAAATATAAAAACGTAAAGAACAGTAGGAGAACGCAAAGAACTAAGGAAGGTCATTGAAATCATAAATCATAAATCCTCCAATCATTCTATCGTTCAATGAAGAAGTGTACCTTGCTTGTTCACGTGCTTCGAGTGTCATCCACATGCTCCATGCAACTCTCGCTCGTCGACCGGCGAGACTTCACCGATACCTCCCAGCCAACACTAGGGGTACTCTTCTTCCCCCTTAGCCCCCCGAGCTGTAAAGGGGCCACATACTATCCAGAGGGTACGTCTAGCACCTAGCTCACCTCACAAGGCCGAGCTACCACTCCTCTCTGAGTTGGGAAATCCCAACTCCCACAAATAAATCAGTCAAGTCATTATTCCTGTAGTGTAACGTTACGCTAACAGTCGATCCCCTCATCCTTCTACTTCCTCTATTTTATCGAGTTTCCAAATTCCTTTCTTTCCCTAAATCTCATTTAATTAAATTTTTAATAAAAATTTCCTAAAAAATCTCCTTCGTACAAGTGTCACCCATCCCCCACATTTCTCCATTAATTATTTTCTTTAATTTATTAATTGTCTTATTTCCCTCACCCACCTAGAGTTACTCCTAAAATCACTCCTAGGTGTCACTAGATTCCCTACATGTTTTAAAGTCTTTCCCTAAAATGAAATTGCTAAATCAGTTTAAAATTAGAGGGTTCTTAAATGCGGATTCTTTACTAAGTTGGTTTCCCACTTTTTACCAAGAGTTCCCCTCTTTCCCTCTTTAGGTTACCTCGTTTCCCTAATTTCCTAATTTTTATATTTCCCTCTTTCCCCTTTTATTTGAGCTAGAAATGACAGTTGTGCAATTTAACCTCTTTTTACTTTTAGTTGTAACCTAATACCTTCTTAAATTATCAAAAGTTTAACATAAACTAATTGCCTCCTTATATTTTATATCCACGGGTTTTTATTTAATTTCTTACTCTCTTCATGTTACTAAAAATTTTATGAAGGCCAAAATTATTACTTAAGTAGTTTTAAATTTTATTATTATTATTATTATTATTATATATATATATTTTTTTTTTTAAAGGTAGACAAAATTTTACTCCTAGCGAAATTTTAGACTTAGAACTTAGGTTCTGAACTGGGCGACATTTAATTAGGGAATTTATTTTAAAATTTCTTAACGTGTTAATTGTCTTAGGGCCATCTAGGTTCAACCCTCTATCATCATCAACGTGACGTGCCCTTCAAGATGCACTACGTGCTCCAAGGGTGCCACTCACCGCTTGACTTATTGGTAGACATCAATAACCACTGGAGTCAACACTCTTCCAGGTGAACTTGTGGGAGACTAAGGGATTCTAAGGAATAAGTCCCCAACCTTATTGCGTGCCCCTTAGAATCATCGTGAGCGATTGTCAGATTCTTCCCTCACGACATCGTGGGCCCTCTCGAACTAGGTAATCGTTAACCTACAGTTCGAGCCACGATGAGAGTGCTAGTAGGCTGTGGTAGGGCTATTGTCCACACCTCTCTCTCAACCTCTCTTATAGTCATGTGTGGCCCCTTTACTCCATATGTGAGTCTGGTCGGCAAGCTATCATCACCCCGCATAATCAATAAATCATGTCAGAACATATCCACATCATATCATCTAATCAAATGTACTAATATGATGGTAAAACAAGAAAACCCCAATAGCACACTCCCTGACTCGATCCGGAGTCCAAAGGGTTCCATCGATGCCTTTGCATCCTCAAGGTCCAAAACCCTGCACACTCAGTAAAACCGAGTCAACAACACCTATCTAGGTCAATTTAGTAAAATAACATGTCATCTACCCATAACGCATCATAATCAAAGTCACATGTTTTAATAGCGTAATAATCTGGATCACTTGCGAGCAAGTGTCCTCAAAGAATAAGTTTTCTCAGTGTGCCAAAGAGGGATGTTACATACACTGCCTCTTGGTATAAACTTCATCCTGAAGTTTCTTAGTATAAATGATGAAATAAGTGTATCACAATATCATATGTCTATCTATCAAAAAAAAATGGAAACCGCTGGTGCATATCATATGCATCCTCCCAGGTCGTCGAGTGTGGACTATAATTGTCCCACTAGACCTTCACCTGATCCACCATTTGATGTCGTCATTGTCGAACACGATGATCCAAGATGCGGACCAGCTCAGCTGTGATCACTCCCTCATCTGATACCTACAAGGAACTCATGTCAATACCATGTGTACGATCACTAATGTAATGTCTCAAAAAATATACATGAAAAACATCGTGCATATGCCTCAAGGAATCAGGCAAGGCTAGTCGATAGGCCACGGGCCGGTTTCTCTCCAAAATCTCGAAGGGTCCCACATAGGAGAGATTTTATCTCCCTTCCCAAACTTTATCAAACTCTTATGTAGTTTAACCCATAAGAAGACTCAATCGCTAACTTCGTAACTACGATTGACACGGTGTGCATCGACATAACTCTTCTGTCGATCCTACACTTCCTTAATCCTTTGTCGTATAGTTTTCATTTTCTCTTTCATTTCTTGGATCGCTTCTGGTCCCACTAGGACCCTATCCTCAAGCTGATCCCAACTAAAGGGCATCCGACACGGTCACCCATAAAGAAAATCGAAAGGCACCATCTTAATGGGGCTCTGGTAGCTGTTTTTGTAAGCGAACTCCACTAGTGGAAGGAATTCTTCGCATCGCTTTTGTTGGTCCATCACGTACATGCACAAAATTTCCTCCAAGGTTTGGTTCTTTCATTCAGTTTTTCCTTCAGTCTTTGGGTGATACGCAGTACTAAAGTTAAGTTGGGTTCCCAAGGCCTCTTGGAAACTCGTCAAAAATCATCCAGTAAACATCGATCCTTGAACGGATATAATCCTCTTAGGCATGCCATGCAGCCTCAGAATCTCACTGATGAAAAATCTAGCTATGTTGGGTGCCTAATACATCGTATGCATAGGAATAAAGTGATCACTCTTCGTCAGAATGTCTACTACTATGAAAATAGATTCATGTCTCCTTGCCGTCAATGGTAATCTAACAATAAAATCCATCGAAATAACCTCCCATTTCAATTCCGGAATGGCATGTGATTGTAGTAATCCTGCTAGGTGTCTATGTTCAGCCTTTACCTACTGACATTGTAAACATCTAGCCACATAGTTGACTATGGATGCCTTCATTCCCTTCTATAAGAACAAGGTTTTAAGGTCTGCCCTCATCTTTGTGACTCCCGGTTGAGCCATGTATACTTCTCTATGAGCCTCGCTTAGGATCAACTTCCTCAACTCGTCGTTTGGTGGCACGCAAATCTGACCTTTAAACATCAATAAACCATTGCCATCAAATGAAAATCCCTCAAATCATGGTACCATCATTGTGTTTTTTCCGATAAAACCCTCGACCTCTTTGTACCAGTCATTGTGACGCTATAAAGTTATAATCTTTTCATGTAGATTTGTCTGAAGAGGCAACACCAAAAATATGCATGGTCTCCGACTCAAATCATCTGCCACTCGGTTCAGTCTTCCCTTTATGTAAGTAATCTCAAAGTCATACTTGCTAAGAAGTTCCGACCAACATCGTTGTCATGCGTTCAGGTCACTTTGCGTAAAAATGTGTTGTAGTCCACAATGGTCAGTCTTTAGTTCAAATTTTTTTCCAACAAGGTAGTGTCTCCAAACCTTCAAGGCATATACGATGGGTAATAACTCCAAATCATGTGTCATGTAGTTCTCCTCATGCCTTCTCAGTTTCCTCAAAATGTAAGCAATCACTCGTCTGTCTTGCATAAAGACTCCGCCTAAGCCTTCCTTGGATGTGTCTGTGCATACCAAGAAGTCTGCGTCCATGTCAGGGACCTTTAGTATCGGTTCTATTGTCAACAACTCCTTAAGCCTACGAAATTATTCCGTGCATTTCTTGGTCCAAACAAACTTCTTGTTTTTCTTTTGCAATTTCGTGATCGGATTTGCTATCTTTGAAAACCCCTCGATGAACCATCGATAGTATCCTGCCAAAACCATGAAGCTACGTACTTCTGGGACATTTTTCGGTGCAGTCCATTCCATAATATCCTCGACCTTTTCCAGATCCATGGCGATGCCTTTGCTAGAGATGACATACCCTAAGTAGTGAATCTTCGATTGGTAAAAAGAGCATTTGGACAACTTCCCATACAATTCGTGCTCTCACAGACATTGTAGTACCAAGCACAAGTGTTCATCATGCTCCTCTATCATCCGAGAGTAAATCAAAATATCGTCAATGAATACTTGGATGAACTTGTCCAAGTATTCGCAGAACACTGCATTCATCAAACTCATAAATACCCCTGGGGTGTTTGTTAGTCCAAACAGTAAAACAGTAAACTCGTAATGTCCAAACTGTTAGAAAAACAGGACCGCAGAGCAATAAAATGAAACAAATGCAGAAACAAAACACAGAAGACACACAATACAAGAGAGACACAGATTTATGTGGTTCACCCAGTGTGGGCTACATCCACCAAATAAATTTCCAGGTCCTTCCTTTATTATTATCCAGCAAATGAAGGGATACAACCTACAACAAAACCTGTTGTAACTTCCTCTTCTTTCTCTCACAGTCTCCTCTCTC
>JZKD02S1650744.1:1362093-1398047 GCA_000966675.3 Picea glauca
CAACATCATCAAATTTTAAAGTATTTGAACCAGAGATAGAGTTACTTACAGCCATGACCAAGCCATTCCATCTTTCTAGCAATGAGCACAAGATTAGAAGAGCCCTAACCTCATCGTCAAAGTCCAGTTTTACAGAACTTAGTTGATTAGTAACGGTATTAAATTCATTTAAATGATCTGCAACAGACCCACCTTCTGACATCTTCATATTAAATAATCTCTTCATTAGAAATACCTTATTCGATGCCGAGGGTTTTTCATACAATTTGGCCAGCACGTCCATCATACCCTTCATTGTCTTTTCTTTCGAAATATTGAAAGCCACCAATGCTTCCAGGCTCAGTCGTATCGTTCCTAGAGCCTTTCTATCAAGAATATCCCATTCTTCGTCCTTCATGGCCGTCGGCTTCTTTGCTACTCCACTCAGTGGTAGGAATAGATCCTTCCAATATAAATAGTCTTCCATCTGCATCTTCCATAACTGGTAGTTTTGGCCATTAAATTTCTCGACCCTAAACTTTCCATCTTCCGACATTACTCCCACTTGAACCAGGAACCCTCTTTTCCTGTGAGTTACCTTACGCTTTGATACCAGCTGTTAGAAAAACAGGACCGCAGAGCAATAAAATAAAACAAATGCAGAAACAAAACACAGAAGATACACAATACAAGAGAGAGACAAATTTACATGGTTCACCTAGTGTGGGCTACGTCCCCCAGAGAAATTACCAGGTCCTTCCTTTATTATTATCCAACAACTAAAGGGATACAACCTACAGCAAAACCCGTTGTAACTTCCTCTTCTTTCTCTCACAGTCTCCTCTCTCATAATACAATATTCACCATCATCCATAGCCACAATACATTTCCTTCATAAAAGAGGGTTGCCTTCTAGGGAAAAAAACCCTAACATAATCTCTACCGTTATATCTATGACCTTATAATGAATGGTCCAGATTTACAATGAAATTACAATATACTTTTACAAGGCAATTTTTGCTTCGGGGGCTTCGCCCCCGAACCCCTGTTGGGGGCCTGCTTGCCCCCAGACCCCCCATCCAAGGGGATAGGCCCCCCAGAACCCACAGAGGGGGTACCCCCTTTGGGGGCCTGCTTTCCCCCAGACCCCCCAGTCGGGGGGATAGGCTCCCCAGACCCCGCAGAGGGGGTACCCCCTCTGCACTCCCCCGCGTGGAAGACTGTACATACTTCAAGGGTGTAAATACTTCATGGGGTAAAAACACAGCTAAAAGAAAGGACCTCTGAATCAAGAAGATAATCAGGCTCCACAACCAACACAAACCTCGTCTTAAAGGTGGTCTTATAGACGTCATCCTCCTTGATCCAGAACTGGTGATATCCTGATCACAAATCGATCTTAGAGAACATTGTCGCACCCTTCATTTGATCGAACAAATCATCAATTCTCAGCAAGGGATATTGATTCTTGATCGTGGCCTTTTTCAATTGATGGTATTCAATGCAAATCCTCCATGATTTGTCATTCTTTCGTATGAAAATAACAGGTGCACCCCACAGTGACATGCTAGGATGTATCAGTCCTAGTTCCAACAACTCCTTCAGTTGCATTTTTAACTCTTGTAACTCCAGGGTTGACATCTGATAAGGCATCCTTACTATCTATTCAATCCCCGGTTTTAGGTCTATGGTAAACTCCAATTCCCTCTCTGGCGACATCCTAGGTAACTCCTCCATAAACACGTCCGCAAACTTTGTCACCACTAGAAGGTGTTCTAAACCTTCTGCTACTCCCTTCTCATTTAGTGCAAGAATCACATAAAGATTGCACCCCTTGCACATGCTCTTCTGAAGCTACAAGGAAGAGATGAACCAGAGGGAAACTCCCTGGTTCCATCCTACAATCACATGTCTTTGTCCCTCATCATCGACCAAGCTCAACTATTTTGTCTTACAGTTGATTATCGCCTCATGTGATTCCAACCAATACATACCAATCATGACATCATAAGATCCTAGGATCATGATGTATAGGTTGTCCCTTGTGAAAAAATCTCCCAGGTTAAGGGCACATCTCGTAACCTTTCCTCCAACCTTTTGTTTGGCTCCCAAAGCCATCTCTAGAAAGCTAAACTCGTACTATTTGATTGCCTTTGCCTTAATCCCTTTTAGCACTACACCAGAAATGAAACTCTCGGTAGCACTAGGATCTATCAAAATACTAAGGGTCTGGTCAGCGACAGTACCTGTCATCTCGAGCATAGTCGACTAATTCTCTACCTAGTGGTTATTCACCATGGCATGAATCCGATGGGCCTTTCCCATATCTCCCATGATAGTGGGTCCGACTGATTCATATGCTCTGGTCCTCTCCATAGGGTAGTCGCACTGGTAGTGTGGCTCCACACACATCCAACACCCCTTCTTTGGCCCAGTAGTCTTGGTACCTGAAGAAGAAGATGACGACCCACTGGCCTAGAATACTAGTCTGTTTTATTGAATAGGCCTAAACTGTTGCTGCTGCGGTTGATGTTGCTGCTGATGCTGCGGTCCCCGATAAGGTGTCCATTATTGATGCGGTGGTTTTCGAGGTGTATTGAATGTGGACCCCCTCTGGAAGCCAAAATATCCTGACATATGTCTCACTGGTGTTCGGTGATGCTAGGTTCCAGATGAAACCTACCCTCCTAGTCTCGCGGAAGTCCTAGTCTAACCCCCACTGATAAGTTCCTCCTCTACTATGAGAGCCTTCTGGATGACATCATGCAAGGTTTGAGCCATAAAAATCCTAACCTTTGCACGCAGGCTGTCGTTAATGTTGAACATGAACCCGTTGACCTTAAGTTTCTCAGTGTTAAGGTGCAGAGAATACCGGAGTAGCTCCATAAAACGAGCCTCGTACTTGGGAACCCTACAACCTCCCTATCGTAAGGAATTAAACTCATTGAGCTAACGCTCAATGAATTCCTCTAAAAGGTACCTCTCTCTGAACCGTTCCTTGAACAATTCCCATGACACGTCTTCAATCACCATGTTCAGCTGCAGTAGGAGCATCTTCCACCATAGAAGAGAACTCCCCTTCAATTGAAAGACCTCCATGCGGACCTTCATGTTGGAGGTATAATCGCAAAGTGTCAAGCACATCGCCATGTTCTCCAACCATGCCTCGGTCGTTGTGCCATCCGGGGCACCAAAGAACTTAGGAAGTTTGACCTTCTTGAGTTAAAGGTGAATGCTACCAGTACTATCTGGAGCGCACGGTGGAACCTCAGTAGATGTCAGCTCCCTGGCCTCATCTCTGTCCAAACGGTTGATCAGTGCCTCATACATGCATTGAAAATATCTCATCATCCTGACTACATCGCCAATTTCTATATGCTCCTGTTCAAGAACCTGCTCGTCTCCCTGTGGGTTAGACCTCTCAGGTGTGCATGCTACTAGAGGCATCGCACCTCTCCCCCTAGCACCCCGTCATCTGCCTTTGTGGTGCCCTCTAACCATGATTATCTGCACGCACACAATCAACTCGATTAGCAACAATATAATGAAATCATGTCAATGAAATCCATAGCGATCCCAAGTCACATGTTTAACTCGCTCTGATACCATATGTAAAGGACCTCCTTGTTACGATGACAAACCTCGTATAACAAGTGAAATTTTTATTTTATTTTCCTTTGTGTGTGCACATGTGTACAAGGGTAATAAATACATTCAACTCTACATCACCACATGATGACGAACATGACATATGCAACTACAACCCCAACATAATGACCTAAGACGCACATCGAGCTTCCAAAAGCAAGAACAACAATCAACCGACAACATAATTCAGACTGACTACGCATCCATCCTACCCTGCAATGGTTAGGACCTCCAAGACACATAGGAAACACTCAAGCCTAGGTTCCCATCAATTTTAACCATTTAAGGTCTCAAGGCTGGCAACTGTTCTGAGGAACATGGAGGTGTCTACATCCTGCCCGACGCAAGCAGACCAAGCCTACTAAGCTAATGACAATGACATAACCATCAAGACCACAATCAATCAGGTTATCTACAATAAGGCAAGTTGCAAGTGAATCATTATTAACTCATTAATTTACTCAGTACTCTTACAGTATTTCTTAGGGGAGTGTACCTTCATTCTAATTTCAAGACAATGACAATTAATATAAAGCAGGTAAGGAAATTAACACAGTCTATTCCAACCTCCATTGACATACCAACATCGCATGTCTAATGTGCATAATGACATCATGGTAAAATCTAATCTAGTCTTAAAACCAACCCATTTGCAAAATTTTAATCTCACAAGGGTCATCAACGTACCATCTAAATCAACTTTCCTTAAAATACTATTGTTTGCTATGAGTAATGTGTTTAAGGTCGATATCTAATAATCATGCAGGTATATATAACAATGTCCCAAGAAGTAGATTATGTACATCTTATCCACCTTTACCCAAAATTCTCATCCCACTAATAATAATAAAGAAATCACTTCATGACTCTAAATATACCAATCATTTAAAAACTTAACCATTTCATAATCATATAAAGATATCTAATTAAAATTCTATAATATTCATATACATCATCCATTTTGAACAATAAAGAAAATCTACACTATGATAGATCAGGTGCATTTCGATACCCTGCACAACATGATAGAATAAGTAAAGGATAAAGTAAAAGATATTATTAATTAAATAAAAACTAAGAATTTGGGCATTATTAATTAATAAAAAGAAGACCCAATTACTTTTTGGTTCTGGTATATCTCACTGGTTGTAGACTACACGCATGTTGTCCTGAGTTACTGAATAACGCGGGCTAAGTAAAGCACCAACAGGATAAGTACTGACAAAAGAATTAAGAGTTGACAAATTGATGATGTAGGCAAGGTAAAACACCAATAGAATAAGTGTTGACTACAGGAATAAGTACTTTCCATAGAATAGGTAACGCAGGCTGAGAAAAAAGGGGTGATTGACAAGAAAAAGTGAAATAGGTAACCCAGCCATAACTGCCAACCTAAGCCAATGTAGGCTGCCAGGGAGCAGACCCTCCTTTCCTGAGTTGTGCATGCAACGGGAAATAACTGTTGATTTATAAAAGATGTATCCTATATTTCAAATATATCTCTTAATACCATTACCTACCAACAATTACTCAAGTTAACAACCCAAGCACCATGTCACAAGGAAGCGGAGCCAAGATTTTCATAATCGAGGAAAGGAAAATAGTTAATTTATAACTTACGGGTTTCAAGTAATTGTTTGAATTCTCCACTCACTCATAGTGTCATTCTGCTCACTCACAACCTAAACATAACTTAAGATAAAGGTCCAGTGGTGAGCACCCGAACGAATTCTCCATTTGTGGATAGTTACTCAACGTTATCTCCCCCATTAAAGGAGATGAAGACGTAGAGTTTAAAAGTGAAGGAAAACACAGAGATACGCCTATGAAAACAAAGGGATTCTAATATATTCATTTTAAAATAAAAATGAAACATTGAAATGCAGGAATTATATATTCATTTAAAATAAAAATAAAACATTGAAAATTAAGGAATTATATATTCATTTCAAAATAAAAATGAAGCATTGAAACACAGGAATTATATATTCATTTTAAAATAGAAATGAAACATTGAAAACACAGGGATTTATATATCCATTTAAAAATAAATATTGAAAAAAAATTGGAAATGCAACAATGGTCTAAAGCGGTTTGCCTAGAATAATTTACACGATTCATCAATTGAATAAGGCCACCATAGGTTACAAGTAGTGGCAATGTTGTTTCCATTTAGTGGCATCACAATCAGCCTGCCTACATTCTAAATCCACTCAAGAGCAGACATCCTCAACAAAAAGTGTTCTACAACAAAAGGGGAAATGAATTTGTGCTGCAGTAACTTAGTTAGTTAAAAAAATTGAGGTTTTAAAATGTAGGCATCCCAACCAGAATTAAAACAAAAATGAGAGAGAGCAATACGAGGATAAGAAAAATGCAGAGATGGAGATTGTCAGGAATACACCCACACAAATCAACAATGCATTAGAGCGTCGAGGTTCTTCCTCAACCTTCACATTAAGAGTGGAGCAATGACTAGTTCACACAAGTCGCTGACTTCCAAGGGTCCCAAAAGCACATTCTGATACATTAAAGGGGATTCCAATCGAGTCAATATAGTACAGAGATAAAATATACCATTGAGAACATAGTAATATCTGAAACGCAATGAGAAAGAAAAAAAATCGCCCAAGGAAGGTTCGCACAAATAAGAAAAACAATCTCACTCAGGAAAAAGAAGCTCAGCCATACCCAACAATAAATGGTAATGAAACACTCGGGTAGGATAATCACTACCTCAGAAAAATTACCGTGGAGAAATGTGGCAGTGTAGAAGAAATTATAAAAAGATAAAATCAGAATTTGTAAAATCGTCCTTTCACATTCGGTGAAATCATGTAGGGTATAATGCCACAAAAATAAAATTTCATAGGACAAGAACTTCGTCGGTCATCAAGATTGCAAGCGCATATCTAAATTATCTCTTCACGCATAAAAATGTAGAAAATATAAAAATGTAAAGCACAATAGGAGAACACAAAGAACTAAGGAAGGTCATTGAAATCATAAATCATAAATCCAAACCATAAATCCTGCAATGATTCTATCATTCAACGAAGAAGTGTACCTTGCCTGTTCGCGTGCTCCAAGTGTCATCTGCGTGCTTTGTGCAACTCCTGCTCGTCGACCATCGAGAGTTCCCCGGTACCTCCCAGCCAACACTACGGGTACTATTCTTCCCCCTTATACCCCCAAGACGCAAAGGGGCCACACACTATCCAGAGGGTACGTCTAGCTCCCAGCTCGCCTCGTAAGGCCGAGCTACCACTCCTCTCCGAGCTGGGAAATTCCAACTCTCACAAGTAAATCAGTCAAGTCACTATTCTTGTAGTGTAATGTTACGCTAAAAACCAATCCCCTCATCCTTCTCCTTCCTCTATTTTATAGAGTTTTCAACATCCTTTATCTCCCTAAATCTCATTTAATTAAAGTTTTAATAAAAATTTCCTAAAAATTCTCCTTCATACAAGTGTCACCCATCCCCCACGTTTCTCCATTAATTATTTTCTTTAATTTATTAATCGTCTTATTTCCCTCACCCACTTAGAGTTACTCGTAAAATAACTCCTAGTTCTCCCTAGATTCCCTTACAGGTTTTAAAGGCTTTCCCTAAAATGAAATTGCTAAATCAGTTTAAAATTAGAAGGTTCTTAAATGCAGATTCTTTACTAAGTTGGTTTCTCTCTTTTTACTAAGAGTTCCCCTCTTTGCCTCTTTAGGTTACCTCATTTCCTTAATTTCCTAATTTTAATAGTTCCCTCTTTCCCCTTTTATTTGAGCTAGAAATGATAGTTGTGCAATTTAACCTCTTTTTACTTTTATTAATAACCTAATACCTTCTTAAATTATCAAAAGTTTAAAATAAATTAATTGCCTCCTTATATTTTGTATCCACGGGTTTTTATTTAATTTCTTACTCTCTTCATGTTACTAAGAATTTTATGAAGGCCAAAATTATTACTTAAGTGGTTTTAAATTTTATTATTATTATATATATATGATTTTATTTTTATTTCTTTAAAAGTAAGGAAAATTTTACTCCTAGTGAAATTTTGGACTTAGAACTTAGATTATGAACTGGGCAACATTTAATTAGGGAAGTTGTTTTAAAATTTCTTAATGTGTTAATTGTCTTAGGGCCATCTAGGTTCAAACCTCTATCATCATCAACGTGACGTGCCCTTCAGGACGCACTAGGTGCTCCAAGGGAGCCTCTCGCCTCATCTATTCTTTTACGCGCCATGCCCTTCAAGATGCACTACATGCTCCAAGGGTGCCACTCACCTCTTGACTATTTGGTAGACATCAATAACCCCTAGAGTCAACACTCCACCAGGTGAACCTGTGGGAGACTAAGGGCTTCTAAGGAACAAGGCCCCCGCCTTATTGTATTCCCCTTAGAATCATCGCGAGCAACTGTCATAGTCTACCCTCATGACATCGTGGGTCCTCTCGAACTTGGTAATCTTTAACGTACAGTTCGAGTGACGGCGAGAGTGCTAGTAGGCTATGGCAGGGATTTTGTCCACACCTCACCCTCAACCTTTCTGGTAGTCGTGTGTGGCCCCTTTATTCCATATGTGAGTCTAGTCAGCAAGCTATCATCAACCTGCATCATCAACAAATCATGTCATAACATATCCACATCATATCATCTAATCAGATGTACTAATATCATGGTAAAACAAGAAAACCCCAATAGCACACTACCTGACTCGATCTGAAGTCCAAGGGGTTCCATCGATGCCTCTGCATCCTCAAGGTCCAAAACCCTGCACACTCAGTAAAACCGAGTCAATAGCACATGTCTAGGTTAATGCAGTAAAACAACATGTCATGTACCCATAATGCATCATAATCAAAGTCAAATGTTTTAATAGGATAATAATCAAGATCACTTGCGAGCAAGTTTCCTCAAAGAATAAGTTTGCTTAGTGTGCCAGAGCAAGATGTTACATACACCGCCTCTTGTTCTAAACTTCGTCTCGAAGTTTCTCAGTGTAAATGCCGAAATAAGTGTATCACAGTATCATTTGTCTATCTATCAAAATAAAATGGAAACCACTGGCGCATATTATATGCATCCTCCCAGGTCGTCGAGTGTGGACTATAATTGTCCCACTAGACCTTGACCTGATGCACCGTTCAACGTCATAGCTATCGAACACGATGATCCAAGATGCGGAATGGCTCATCCATGAGCGCTCTCTCATCCGATACCTGCAAGGAACTCATATCAATAAAATGTGTAGGATCACTAATATAATGTCTCAAAACAGATACATTAAAAACATCATGCATATGCCTCAAGGAATCAGGCAAGGCTAGTCGATAGGCCACGGGTCCCCTTCTCTCCATAATCTTGAAGGGTCCCATGAACCTAGGAGAGAGTTTAGCTTCCTTCCCAAACTTGATCGAACTCTCATGCGGTTTAACTCGTAAGAAGACTCGATCGCCGACTTCATAAATATGGTCGACACGGTGCGCATTGACATAACTCTTTTGTTGATCCTATGCTTCCTTAATTCTTTGTCTTATTGTTTGCATTTTCTCTTCCATTTCTTGGTTCGCTTCTAGTCCCACCAGGACCCTATCCTCAAGTTGATCCCAACTCAAGGGTGTCTGACATAGTTTCCCATAAAGAAATTCTAAATGCGCCATCTTAATGGTTCTCTGGTAACTGTTGTTGTAAGAAAGAATTCTTCCCATCGCTTTTGTTGGTCCATCACGTACATGTGCAACATGTCCTCCAAGGTTTGGTTCATTTGTTCGGTTTGTCAGTTAGTCTCTAGGTGATACACAATACTAAAGTTAAGTTGGGTTCCCAAGGCCTCTTGGAAACTCGTCAAAAATCGTCCATTAAACACCAATCCTCGATCGGATATAATCCTCTTAGGCATGCCATGTAGCCTCACAATGTCACTGATGAAAACTCTAGCTATGTCAGGTGCCTGATACGTCATACGCACAGGAATAAAGTGAGCAGTCTTCATCAGAGTGTCTAATACTACGAAAATCGAGTCATGTATCCTTGTCGTCAGTGGAAATCCAACAATAAAATCCATCGAAATAGCCTCCCATTTTGATTCTAGAATGGCATGTGGTTGTAGTAATCCTACTGGGTGTCTATTTTCAGCCTTTACCTACTGACATTCTAGACATCTGGCCACATAGTTGACTATGTCTACCTTCATTCCCTTCCAGAAGAATAAGAGTTTAAGGTTTTCCCTCATCTCCGTGACTCCTATATGAGCCATGTATACTGCTCTATGAGCCTCGCTTAGGATCAACTTCCTCAACTTGTCGTTTGGTGGCACGTAAATCCGACCTTTAAACGTCAATAAACCATCGGTATCGAATGAAAATCCCTCAAATCATGGTACCATCAATGTGTTTTGTCTGATAAAACCCTCAACCTCTTTGTACCAGTCATCATCATGTTGTAAAGTTAGAATCTTTTCACGTAGATTCATTTGAAGAGGAAACACCGAAAAGATGTGTGGTCTTCGACTCAAATCATCTGCCACTTGGTTCATTGTTCCCTTTATGTAAGTAATCTTAAAGTCGTACTCGCTAAGCAGTTTCAACAAACATCGTTGTCGTGCGTTCAAGTCACTTTGTGTAAAACTGTGTTGTAGTCCACAATGGTCAGTCTTTAGTTCAAATTTTCATCCAACAAGGTAGTGTCTCCAAACCTTCAAGGAATATACAATGGCTAATAACTCCAAATCATGTGTCACGTATTTCTCCTCATGCCTTCTCAGTTTCCTCAATATGTAAGCAATCAATCGTCTGTCTTGAATCAAGACTTCGCCTAATGCGTCTGTGCATACCAAGAAGTTCACATCCATGTCAAGGACCTTTAGTATCGGCGATGTTTTCAACAACTCCTTAAGCCTATGAAATGCTTTCGCACATTTCTCGGTCCAAACAAACTTCTTGTTTTTCTTCTGCAATTTCGTGATTGGATTTTCTATCTTCAAAAACCCCTCGACGAATCGTCGATAGTATCCTGACAAACCCATGAAGCTACACACTTCTAGGACATTTGTTGTTGCAGGCCATTCCATAATAACCTTGAGATTTTCCAGATCCATGGCTATGCCCTCGCCAGAGATGACATACCCTAAGTAGTGAATCTTCGATTGGTAAAAAGAGGATTTGGAAAACTTCCCATACAATTCATTCTCTTGCAGACACTGTAGTACCAAGCACAAGTGCTTGTCATGCTCCTTCGTCATCTGAGATTAAATCAAAATATCGTCAATGAATACTTGGACGAACTTGTCCAAGTACTCGCGGAACACCCCATTCATCAAACTCATAAATACCCCTGCGGCATTTGTCAGCCCAAATGGTAAAACAATAGGCTTGTAATTTCCAAACCTTGTCTTAAAGGAGGTCTTAGGGATGTCATCCTCCTTTATCCACAATTGGTTATGCCCTGATCGCAAATCAATATTGGAGAACATCGTCACACCCTTCATTTGATCGAACAAATCATCAATTCTCGGCAAGGAATATTGATTCTTGATCATGGCCTTGTTCAATTGATGGTAGTCAATGCAAACCCTCCACGATCTATCTTTCTTTCATATGAAAATAACAGGTGCTCCCCATGGTGACACGCTAAGACGTATCAGTTCCAAGTCTAACAACTCCTTCAGTTGCATTTTTAACTCTTGTAACTTTGCGGTCGACATCCTATAAGGCATCCTTGCTATCGGTTCAGTCCTCGATTTTAGGTCTATGGTAAACTCCAATTCCCTCTCCGGTGGCATCCCAGGTAACTCCTATGGAAACAACATCCGTAAACTCTCTCACCACCAGAAGGTGCTCTATACCTTCCGCTACTCCCTTCTCGTTTAGCGCAAGGATCGCATAAAGCTTGCACCCCTTGGGCATGCTCTTCCAAAGTTGCAAGGAAGAGATGAACCTCAAGGAAAATCCCTGGTTCCATCCTACAATCACAGGTCTCTGTCCCTCATCATCGACCAATCTCAACCATTTTGTCTTACAGTTAAGTATCACCTCATGCGATTCCAACCAATCCATATCAATCACGACATCATAAGATCCTAGGATCGTGACGTATAGGTTGGTCGTTGTGACAAAGTCTCCCAGGTTAATGGCACAACCCGTAACCTTTCCTCCAACCTTCTATTTGGCTCCTGAAGAAATCTCTACGAAGATAAACTCATCCTATTCGACCGCCTTTCCCTTAATCATTTTTAGCACTGCACGAAAAATGAAAATCTCGGTGGCACCGAGATCTATCAAAATATTAAGGGTTTGGTCAGCGACAGTACCTGTCATCTGGAGCACAGTCGACTAATGCTCTATCTGGTGTTTATTCACCACAGCATGAATCCGATGGGCCTTGCCCATATCTCCCACGGTAGTGGGTCCGGCTGATCCAGATGCCTTGGTCCTCTCCACAAGGTAGTCACGCTGGTAGTGTGGCTCCCCACACGTCCAACACCCCTTCTTCAGCCCAGTAGTCCTGGTACCCGAAGAAGAAGATGATGGCCCACTGGCTTGGAATCCTACTTTGTTCTACTGAATAGGCTTAAACTGTTGTTGTTGCGGTCGATGTTGTTCCTAATGCTGCAGTCCCCAATAAGGTGTCCGCTGCTGAGGCGGAGGTCACCGAGGTGTAGTGAATGTGGATCTCCTCTGGAAGCCACGATATCCCAGTGTATGTCTTGCTAGTGTCCGGTGCTACTAGGTTCTAGATGAAACCTGCCCCACTGGTCTCGCGAGAGTCCTGGTCTGACCCCTGTTGATAAGCTCCTCCTCTACTATGAGGGCCTTCTGGATGGCATCATGCAAGGTTTGATGCATCAAAATCCTAACCTCTGACTGCAGGCTGTCATTAAGGCCGAGCACGAACCTGTTGAACTTAAGTTTCTCAGTGTTAAGGTGCGGAGCATACCGGATTAGCTCCATAAAACGGGCCTCGTACTTGGGCACCGTACGAACTTCCTGTCGTAAGGCATTGAACTTGTTGAGCTGATGCTCAATGAATTCCTCTGAAAGGTACCCCTCTCGAAACCATTCCTCGAACAGTTCCCATGACACGTCTTTGAAGGCCATGTTCAGCTGCAGTAGGAGCATCTTCCACCATAAAAGAGTGCTCCCCTCTAGTTGAAATACCGCCATACTAACCTTTATGTTGGAGGTATAATCACAAAGTGCTAAGAACATTGCCATTTTCTCCAACTGTGCCTTGGCGACTGCACCATCCGGGGCACCAAAGAACTCAAGAAATTTGACCTTCTCAAGTTCACAGTGAATGCTACCAGTTCCAACTGGAGCACGTGGTGGAACCTCAGTGGGTGTCAGTGCCCTAGGCTCATCTCTGTCCAAATGCCTGATCAATGCCTCATACATGCGCTAAAAAGTTCTCATCATACCGAGTACATTGCCAACTACTATCTTCTCTTTTCTAAGAACTTGCTCGTCTCCCTAGGGGTTATACCCCTCAGGTGTGGATGCTACTGGAGACATCGCGCCTCCCCCCCTATCACCCCGTCATCTGCCTCCACGATGACCTCTAACCATGATTACCTGCACACACACAAGAAACTCGATTAGGAGCAGTATAATCAAATCATGTCAATGAAATCCATAGCAATCCCAAGTCGTGGGTTGAACCCTCTTTGATACCATATGTAAAGGACCTCCTTGTTATGATGACAAACCTCTTATAAAAAGTGCATTTTTTTTCTTTTTATTTTTTGTGTGTGCATGTGTACAAGGGTAATAAATACATTTGACTCTCCGTCACCACACGATGACAAACATGATGCATGCAACTGTAACCCCAACATAATGACCTAGCACGCACATCGAGCTTCCAAAAGAAAGAACAACAATCAACCAACAACATAATTAAGACTGACTACCCATATGTCCTACTCTGGAATGGTTAGGACCTCCAAGACACATAAGCAACACTCAAGCCTAGGTTTCCATTGATTTTAACCATTTAAGGTCTTAGGGTTGGCGACTGTTCTGAGGAACATGGAGGTGTCTACATCCCGCTCGATGTAAGAAGACTAGGCCTACTAATCTAATGAAAATGACATAAACATCAAGATCGCAATCAATCGAGTTATCTACAATAAGGCAAATTGCAAGTGAATCATTATTAACTCATTAATTTACTCAATACTATTACAGTATAACTCATTAATTTACTCAATACTATGACAATTAATATACAGCAAGGAAATTAACACAGTCTATTCCAACCTCCATTGCAATCCCAACTTTGCATGTCTAAAGTGCATAATGACATCATGGTAAAATCTAATCTAGTCTTAAAACCAACCCATTTGTGAAATTTTAATCTCACAAGGGTCATCAACGTACCATCTAAATCAAATTTCCTTAAAATACTATTGTTTTGTATGAGTAATTTGTTTAAGGTCGATATCTAATAATCATGCAAGTATATATAACAATGTCCCAAGAAGTAGATTATGTACATCTTATCCACCTTTACCCAAAATTCTCATCCCACTAATAATAATAAAGAAAGCACTTCATGACTCTAAACATACTAATCATTTAAAAACTCAACCATTTCATAATCATATAAATATATCTAATTAGAATTCTATAATATTCATATACATCATCCATTTTGAATAATAAAGAAAATCCACACTATGATAGATCAGGTGCATTTTGATACCCTGCACAACATGATAGAATAAGTAAAGGATAAAGTAAAAGATATTATTAATTAAATAAAAATGAAGAATTTGGGCGTTATTAATTAAAGAAGACCCAATTACTTTTTGGTGTTGGTATATCTCACCGGTTGTACACTACATGCTTGTTTTCCCGAGTTACTAAATAACGCAGGCTAAGTAAAGCACCAACAGGATAAGTGCTGACAAAAGAATTAAGAGCTGACAAATGGATGATGCAGGAAAGGCAAAATGCCATTAGAATAAGTGTTGACTACAAGAATAAGTACTATCGATAGAATAGGTAACGCAGGCTGAGAAAAAAATGGTGATTGACAAGAAAAAGGGAAATAGCGATTACTCGGTCATAACTACCAACCTAAGTGAACGCAGGTTGCCAGGGAGTGGACCCTCCTTTCCTGAGTCATGCATACAGCGGGAAATAACTGTTTATTTATAAATGATGTATCCTATATTTCAACATATCTCTTAATACCATTACCTATCAACAATTACTCAAGCTAACAACCCAAGCACCAAGTCACAAGGAAGAGGAGCCAAGATTTTCAAAATCAAGGAAAGGAAAATAGTTAATTTATAACTCACGAGTTTGAAGTAATTGTTTGAATACTCCACTCACTCATAGTGTCATTCTACTCACTCACAACCTAAACATAAGTTAAGATAAAGGTCCAGTGGTGAGCACCCGAACGAATTCGCCATTAGTGGATGGTTACTCACCGTTATCTCCCCCATTAAAGGATATGAAGACGTAGAGTTTAAAAGTGAAGGAAAATGCAGAGATACGCCTGTGAAAATGCAGGGATTCTAATATATTAATTTTAAAATAAAAATGAAACATTGAAACACAGGAATTATATATTCATTTAAAATAAGAATGAAACATTGAAAACGCAGGAATTATATATTCATTTAAAAATAAAAATGAAGCATTGAAATGCAGGAATTATATATTCATTTTAAAATAGAAATGAAACATTGAAAACACAGGGATTTATATGCCCATTTAAAAATAAATATTGAAAAAAAAACGAAAATGTGGGAATGGTCTAAAGCTATTCGCTTAGAAGAATTTACACGATTTAGGAATTGAATAAGGCCACCGCAGGTTACAAGTAGTGGCAAGGTCATGCCCATTTAGTGGCATCGCAATCAGCCTGCCTACATTCTTAATCCACTCAAGAGCAGACACCCTCAGCCCAAAGTTTTCTACAACAAAAGGGGATATGAATTTTTTTTGTAGTAACTCAGTCAGTAAAAAAAAGGGTGGTTTTAAAATGCAACCATCCCAACCAGAATTAAAACAAAAATGAGAGAGAGCAGTACGAGGATAAGAAAAATGCAGAGCTGAAGATTGCTAGGAATACACCCATGCAAATCGAAAATGCATTAGAGAACGGAGATCCTTCCTCAGCCTTCATGTTAAGAGTAGAGCAATGACTAGTTCACACATGTCATTCACTTCCAAGGGTCCCAAAAGCATAGTCCAGTACATTAAAAGGGTTTCCAATCTAGTCAATATAGTACAAAGGTAAAATATACCATTGAGAATACAGTAAGATCTGAAACGCAGTGAGAAAGAAGAAAAATCGCCTAAGGAAGGCTCGTACATATAAGAAAAACAATCTCGCTCAGGAAAAAGAAGCTCAGCTATACCCAATAATAAATGGTAATGAAACGCCCAGGTAGGATAATCGCTACCTTACAGAAATTACCATGGAGCAATGTGGTAGTGTAGAAGGAATTATAAAAAGACAAAATCAGAATTTGTAAAATATCCCTTGCACATTCGGTGAAATCATGTAGGGTATAATGACACAAAATTAAAATTTTGGAGGACAAGAACTTCGCTGGTCATCAATATTGCGAGCGTAGAGCTAAATTATCTCTTCATGCATAAAAACGCAGACAAATATAAAAATGTAAAGCACAGTAGTAGAACAGAAAGAACTAAGGAAGGTCATTGAAACCATAAATCATAAATCCAAATCATAAATCCTGCAATCATTCTATCATTCAACGAAGAAGCGTACCTTACATGTTCACTTCTCTGAGTGTCGTCTGCATGCTCTGTGCAACTCCCGCTCGCTGACCGTTGAGACTTCATCGGTACCTCCCAACCAACGCTAGGGGCACTCTTCTTCCCCCTTATCACCTTGAGCCATAAAGGGGCCACACACTATCCAGAGGGTACGTCTAGCTCCCAGCTCATCTCGCAAGGCCGAGCTACCACTTCTCTCTGAGCTGGGAAATCCCAACTCCCACAAGTAAATCAATCAAGTCACTATTATTACATCGTAACATTACACTAAAAGTTGATCCCCTCATCCTTCTCCTTCCTCTATTTTATAGAGTTTCCAACTTCCTTTCTTTCCCTAAATCTCATTTAATTAAAGTTTCAATAAAAAATTCCTAGAAACTCTCCTCCGTACAAGTCTCACCCATCCCCCACGTTTCTCCTTTAATTATTTTCTTTAATTTAGTAATTGTCTTATTTCCCTCACCCACCTAGAGTTACTCCTAAAATCATTCCTAGGTGTCCCTAGATTCCCTTACAGGTTTTAAAGGCTTTCCCTAAAATGAAATTGCTAAATCAGTTTAAAATAAGAAGGTTCTTAAATGTAGATTCTTTACTAAGTTGGTTTCCCTCTTTTTACCAAGAGTTCCCGTCTTTCCCTCTTTAGGTTACCTCCTTTCCGTAATTTCCTAGTTTTCATATTTCCCTCTTTCCCCTTTTATTTGAGCTAGAAATGACAGTTGTGCAATTTAACCTCTTTTTACTTTTATTAATAACCTAATACCTTCTTAAATTATCAAAAGTTTAAAATAAATTAATTGCTTCCTTATATTTTATATACACATGTTTTTATTTAATTTCTTACTCTCTTCATGTTAAAAAAAAATTTATGAAGGCCAAAGTAATTACTTAAGTGGTTTTAAATTTTATTATTATTATTTTTTATATATATATATGATTTTTTTTTTTTATAGGTAGACAAAATTTTACTCCTAGCGAAATTTTAGACTTAGAACTTAGATTATGAACAAGGCGACATTTAATTAGGGAAGTTGTTTTAAAATTTCTTAACGTGTTGATTGTCTTAGGGCCATCTAGGTTCAACCCTCTACCATCATCAACGCTACGTGCCCTTCAGGACGCACTAGGTGCTCGAAGGGTGCCACTCGCCTCATATGTTTCTTTGTGTGATGTGCCCTTCAGGATGCACTACGTGCTCCAACGGTGCCACTCACCTCTAGACTGATTGGTGGACATCAATAACCCATGGAGTCAACACTCCACTAGGTGAACTTGTGGGAGACTAAGGGGTTCTAAGGAATAAGGCCCCTGCCTTATTGCGCGCCCCTTAGAATCATTGCAAGCGACTGTTGCAGTCTACCCTCATGGCATTGTGGGTCCTCTCAAACTAGGTAATCATTAACCTACAGTTTGAGCCACGGTGGGAGTGCTAGTAGGTTGTGGTAGGGTTGTTTTCCACACCTCTCCCTCAACCTCTATGGTAGCCATGTGTGGCTCCTTTACTACATATGTGAGTCTGGTTGGGAAGCTACAATCAACCTACATCATCAACAAATCATTTCCAAACATATCCACATCATATCATCTAATCATATGTACTAATATCACAGTAAAACAAGGAAACCCCAATAGCACACTCCCTAACTTGATCCGGAGTCCAAGGGGTTCCATCGATGCCTCCGCATCCTCAAGGTCCAAAACCCTGCACGCTCAGTAAAATCGAGTCAATAGCACCTGTCTAGGTCAATGCAGTAAAACAACATGTCATCTACCCATAATGCATCATAATCAAAGTCAAATGTTTTAATAGCATAATAATCCAGATCACTTGCGAGCAAGTGTCCTCAAAGAATAAGTTTGCTTAGTGCGCCAGAGCGGGATGTTGCAAACTCTCTTTTAATTTCCATAAACACAATGCTCATAGAAGTCCAAATCAATTTGTTTAAGATCTAACAACAAATTTCTTTTGTGATGTATTTGCATCCCCTTCTCACTCATGTGTCCAAGCCTATGATGCCACAATGTTGTATCCACTCCTATAGAAGATAAAGAGATAGAAGAGTCAATATTACTAGAACATAAATACAATGTACCTACCTTCTCTCCTTTCGCTATCACCAATGATCCTTTGATGACCTTCCATGTCTTATCTGTAAATATGGATATACAACCTTCAATGGTAGGAATAGATCCCTCTGATATAAATAATCTTTCATTTGTATCTTCCATAACTGGTAGTTTTGGCCGTTAAATTTCTCTACCCTAAACTTTTCATCTTCCGACATTTCTCCCACTCGAAACAAGAACCCTCTTTCCCTACGAGTTACCTTTCGCTTTGATACCAATTTTTAGAAAAATAGGACTGCAGAGAAATAAAATAAAACAAATGCGGAAACAAACCACAGAAGATGCACAATACAAGAGAGACATGGATTTATGTGGTTCACCCAGTGTGGGCTACGTCCACTAGAGAAATTTCCAGGTCCTTCCTTTATTATTATCCATCAAATGAAGGGATATAACCTACAGCAAAACTCGTTGTAACTTCCCCTTCTTTCTATCACAGTATCCTCTCTCAGAATACAATATTCGCCATCATGCATAGTCGCAATACATTTCCCTCATAACATAGGGTTTCCTTCTAGGGAAAAAAACCTAACATAATTTCTACTGTTAGATCTGCGACCTTATAATGAACGGTCCAGATTTACAATGAAATTACAATATACATTTACAAGGAAATTTTTACTTCGGGGGATTCTCCCCTGAACCCTCACTAGGGACCCACTTTCCCCCAGATCCCCCAGTCAAGGGGATATCCCCCTCGGACCCTGCAGAGGGGGTACCCCCCCTCTGCACTCCCCTATGTGGAAGAGTGTACATAATTTTTGGATGTAAATACTTCATGGGGTATAAATAGGGATGAAAGTAAATGACCTCTGAATCATGAAGATAATCAAGCTCCACAACCAACACATTTAACATTGACACAAGAAAAAAACATTGGGGATACCAAATATTTTGAGCTCTGCAAGATTAGGGTTCACATGCACTAGCAACCCTCCTACCATGTTCATGTCTGAACTCCTCCTCACACCTCTGATTGCCTCCGCACCCTGGTACTGATCACCAAAGGAGAATGGGAATACAAGGGGGGACAAAAGCCCCCTCCTATCACAATGTCACTGCCAAATATCTCAAGAACTCATGGGCTTGCAGATCATCATTTGAGCCACCATTGCACCTACGAGACCAATATCTATAGGAAGGGATGGATAATAGTAAAGACTCAAACATGGATGTTGAGTCCTCACATCCAAAAGCAGCTTGAGCTTGGATATCTGATAAATGTATCCACCAAGCCTCAGTTTCACCCAGATGCATCATCAAAACCACCAAGATAGGGGAACACACGCAGTTCATGAGCGAGCACACCCTCATAGGAAACTTCCTAGGTCTTTGGCCCTCATAAAAGGACCTAAATCTCTATATCAATGTGTGGTGGAATCCCAAGGGAGACTATGATATTCAGCTAAGATCCAAAGGTTTCTTCACAATAATATTCTACAACTTGGAAGGAAAGGACATGATCTTTGATGGGGGGCCATATTTGTACAATTTGGTTGGCCTCTACTTCTTCTTCTAGATAGACCGTTTCTACTGAGAAAAGGAAAACTTTTCATATTCACTAATATGGATTCTCCTTTATTCCCTACCTCAAGAGTTCTGGTTAGAAGAAATTTTACTAGGCATAGGCAACACCTTGGGTAAATATGTAAAATATTTTGAAGCTACCAGATAGAGAAAATACACCTCTTATGCAAGGATCTATGTCTATATGAACATCTCTAAACCTCTGTCAGGCACAATTACCTTAGAATACTAGGATGAGGAATGGGCCCAAACCATAGACTATGAACACATTCCTTTCAGATGTAAAAAATGCCATGAACATGGACACCTTTTCAGAGATTTCCCTCTCAACACCCCCCCCAAAAGGGAAGTTGAAGAAAAAACAAATGAATTATTTACCTAGGTTAAAAATCAAAGGAGACAACCACAGAATAAGCCCACTACCAACAACGGAAAATATAACCCAAATAATAATTCTTTTGAATCCCTCAACCTCCTCCTAGAGGCATAAGAAGTGGAAAACCTCCACAAATACGTGGGGACAGATCCCAACAAGCATAAGGAAGACCAATCATCACAAGAGTATCAAACCCTAGCAAACCAACAAGATACATAGACTCACCCAGTCTCAGGGAAGGAACCGGAAAGAGAGGAAGACACAGTCATGGAAATGCATCAGCAGGACCTAGTATAAATCGACCTAGATAGGTTAGAAGAAGAACTCAATAAGAAGGATCTTCAAACCTTACCAAAGGACCAACTCAAGAAAGTTCACAAAGTATTTTTGGACTCATCAGCAAGGGCTACATCAAGTTTGGGGATCAACATAGACCCAAACCAAGATCCAATAAAACATTGAAAAGAAAACAAGCAACAAGGCAGAAAATTGGCTCATCTGCTAATAAAGGAAACGAGAAACTATATGATCAACTTGGGACATATTCACAAGCTGCCAGAGAGCTCCTTTTTCTACCCACCTAATTGTTAACTATGAATATCCTCAACTGGAATATCAGAGGCCTAAATGAAATATCCAAACAAAGGATTCTACGAAACTGCATCAAAATGGAAGACTCTGATATATTCCTGATACAAGAGACAAAATGTGCAGGGAAAACTGCAGAAAATGTCATCAAAACATGCTAGTGTAACTGAGAATACTATCAAACAAACTCCAAAGGGGCTTTAGGATGCCTGACCATCCTATGGAATCCTCCAACAGTCATACTCGATCAAGGATTCTCTACTATGTGCACCATCACAATGCACTACAGAGCCATCGACTCAGAGAAGGAAGGAATGATCACAAATGCCTATGGACCACAAAACAACCAAGACAAATACCTCTTTATTCAAATCCTTTCTTACCTAGGTTCCTTAGCGGAGGGAAAGCGATGGATAATAGGGGGTGACTTCAACATGATTCTCATGCTAGAGGAAAAGAGAGGGGGGAAAAGAACCTGGAGTAGGATAGCGCAAAATTCTAGGAACTCATAGAGAACCTCAGACTGATTGACATTGAGAATAGTAATGGTACCTAGACCTGGAGTAACAAAAGATCAGGAAACCATCAAATAGCATGCAAGTTTGATCACTTCTTCATCTTGAAAACTCTCCTCTTGGAAGGTCCCTTAGTAGATTCCAACATCCTCTTGGATGCAGGTTTGGACCACTGGACGGTTCAGCTATGGGTTGACACTATTTCCACCCCCAAGATTAAACCCTTTAGATTTGAAAATTTTTGTCTCTCCCATCCAAACTTCTAGGAGTTATCTCGTCACCGGTGGAGCACAACGGAAACACATATGGGCACAAAAATGTGTTTCTTCCAGCAAAAACTTAAACATTTTAAACAACAAGTACGCAAATGGAACAAAGAGGCATTTGGAAACATTTTCCAGGAAAGGAAATTACTTGAACAAAAACTTGATAACCTCTAGGCACAGTTCGTTCAAGAAGGATACACAATCACCCAACAGTAGGAGGAAAGTGAACTCAAAAGGAAACTAGAAGAAAGAAACAAGCAAGAAGAGATCCTGTGGAGACAAAAATCTTAGGTTCAATAACTCAACGAAAGAGAGAAGAACACCAAATTCTTCCATTGTTCTATGATCCACAGATGCATTATCAATCTCATCACTATTTTGGATGACTCGCAAGGCAACACTGTGTTAAATCATCACGAAATAGCGCATGAGATGAAAGAATTCTACAAGGATCTCCTCTCAGAACCCCATGTGGATCGCACCTCAGCAATAGACCGGGTGATCTAAAACATCCCAACTATAATCACCCAGGAACAGAATAAATCTCTCATGACACTAATAACAAAAGTATAAGTGGATCAGGTTATTCAGAAGTTACCCATAGGTAAGGCTATAGGTATAGATGGTTTCACAACAAAATTCTTCCACTCCTATTGGCCAATGTTAAGGGAGGAAGTGTGGAAGATGGCAGAGGAATCATGCAGCTCAGGAAAATTTCTTCCAACACTAAATGCCACTTTCCTCACCCTAATACCCAAAGAAGAAAGAGTCACAAACCCGAGGAACTTCAAACCCATAGCTCTTTGCAACGTGATCTATAAAATCATTTCCAAGGTCATAGCTCTAAGACTCAAGACTATTCTACCCTTCATCATCTCCAAGGAGCAATCAGGATATGTCAAAGGAAGGCAAATCATGGACAGTGTCATTATTTTCCATGAAATCATTCACTCTCTCAAAATCATTCACACTCTAGGTATGCTTCTAGAACTTGAACTTTCAAAAGATTTTGACAAATTAAACTGGCAATATATGAAAGCACTCCTATCGACATTCGGTTTCAATAGGGATTGGGTCTCCTGGATACTGAACCTCATTTCCTCAACCTTATTCTCAATCCTCATCAATGGTGTTCCCTCTCAACCCTTCTACCCCTCAAGAGGGATAAGACAAGGCGACTCTCTCTCCCCTTTTATTTTTCTCATAATGGTCAAAGGACTAGGACGCTATATCAAGGCCTCAACTCAAAATGGAAGTCACCAAGGCCTCCCTCTCCATAGATTTCAATTGGAAACCTACCATAGCTAATTTTTCGATGATACACTACTAATGATTACCCCCATTGCACAAGAAGAAATCAAACTAAGCTCCATCCTCTCTTATTTCAGTGAACCCTCTGGCACCGCCTTTAATCTGGACAAATCCCAACTCTTCTTTTTCAATAATCTTGTGGCAATCCAACATCCCCTTTCTCAAATTTTGAGTAACCCTATCTGCACTTTACCCTCTCGCTACTTGGGCCTCCCTCTTTCTGACTCAGCAACTAGAAACATCTCCTGGGACTCTCGCCTACTCTCCATCACCAACTATCTCAACAACTGGACCTTTCATTCCATCAACCTTCCATCCATAATCGTTCTCTTAAATTCAGTCCTCCAAGCCATCTGAGCTTACCTCTTCTCATCCCTAGCTGCCCCCCAATCAGTCATAAAGAAAATAATGAATCTATAAAGAAAATTTCTATGGCATGGACACAACCTGAACAAAAACTGGCCCTTACCCGGCTGGGAGAAAGTCAACAAGCCTAAATATTCAGGTGGTCTAGCCTCCGAGACCCTAGTAAATTAAATAACACCATCAGAGAAAGAATTTGGTGGAGATGGCTCAAAAATCCAACAAATCTCTGGGAAAAAATCTTGAAATGCAAATATGCCCCAAATATGCACCAATGTCAACTTATAAGAATGCAGGGGAAAATTCAGGGCTCCAACATCTCGAATACAGCCTAGAAAAATCAACCACTCATAAAGGAACATGATTTCTGGGAAGTTCGCAATGGTTAGAGTGCCCTATTCTTGAAGGATTCCTGGCAGAAAATGCCACCCCTACGACCGAAAGAAAATATACAATCCTCCAAAATCACATTCAATATCTTGCCTCTCAAAGTGGCAGATCTCTGGACAAAACACCCCAGCGACTGTCCCTGGCGAGGATGGAAATCAACTCATCAGGAACTCCAAGTGGCAATGAATTGTGACCTAGAACAATGGAAACAAGCTACAACCCAAAGGTGAATCAAGAAAAGCACAGACCTAGACATCCTCAGACGGGGATACTCCCCTCATGGAAGCTTCAAACTCAAGGAGGGATACACTCTTCGGGAGAATTTCCATAACCTTTAGAAAGACATCATCTGGAAAATAATATGGAAATCATAACTCTTGCCCAAAATCTCTAATTTCCTTTGGCTTCTACTATAGAACAAGATCTTAACCTGGGACAATCTCTAGAGACGAGGTTTCATTAGAACCTTGATCTGCCATCTCTATCATCTCCAGGCATAAAGCATGGAGCAACTCCTAAATAACTATCTAATCAGTGAGAACATCTAGAACCAAGCCACTTAGCTCATGAGAAGAAGAAATTGAGTCAAAAATAACATCATAGGCACCATAAAGGAGTGGGGTTCTGGTACCTTCAAAATTCCTATCATGAACAGAGCTTGACAAATCTTACCAGGCTTCATAGTGTGGCAACTATGGAAAGAGAGGAATAGGAGAATCTTTCATTCCCAACCATCTCCTCCTACCCTTGTCTGGAATACAATCCTCCTGCATCTCCAGGAAACTCTTCGACTACATTTATGGATCAAGGAAGACTTCCGCACTGACCCGGGTGAGCTCTTGATCCTCAACTCTTGTGGTTTCTCTCTTGCACACTCCACCCCTCCTTAGCAGCCCCCTCTAATTTCAAAATCCCTCAGTCCCTCCAAGTAGTCTCCCCTGCCATGCTTCCACAAGGTCAATTTTGATGGCACATCAAAAGGAAATCTAGGACACTTAGGTTATGGAGTTGTCATAAGAAACACCTTGGGCCAAATTCAAATCCTAAATGCAATAAATCTTGGATACAACACCAACAATTGAACAGAAATTTGGGGTCTCATCAAAGGAATGCAAATGGCTATAGATAAAAACCTTAAATGTTTGATTATTGAAGGAGTCTCCAAAATTATAATAGACTTCGCAACAAAAATCTTGAATGGCAGAGATCCAAGGAAAATCACTCCTAGCTGGCGCCACCTTAGCCCTCTTCACAGCTTCCAGGATCCTCTGAGACCTTCTCTAACTCTAAATCCCTCACACATTAGGCGAAGTGAAAACAAACTTGTGGACCAAATGGCCAATGCAGGGGTTGACTCGATGCAAAAGATCATTCTCCAATATCTTAGGTAGTCCCAAAGCTCACCCCTCTGACTCCAATGCCAGGAGATTTCCCAATTGGATGGCCCCAATCTGGATGGGGTGCCACCTTTTTCTACCTAGAATTCCTTCCAAGCCAGAAAAGATCTGAAGGTCAGGTGAGAGGACAACCGTAAGCATCAGCGCAAAATATCATCAATCGAGAGATGATTTCAGGACCTTGGAAACGGGAGTTGCAAGGTCGAAGGATGTTGTTTCTCGAAGTCACGAAGCCACGAAAAGAAAGAGTGGATCTAGACCATTGACGCTAAAGGAATTTTGGACCGTCGATCTAGCCCCGTTGATCTGACATAAGAAAATTTTGGGAACTTGACTATCGGGAGTCCAATGCATGAAAGCAGTTATTTCCCAAAGTCACGAAATCACAAATTGAGAAATTGCGATAAGCAAGAAAAGACCAGGACCATTGGTACCAGAAGCTATTCAGAACATCGATCTAGTGCCATGGATCCGACTCAAGAAAATTTCGGGATCTTGGCTATCGGGAGTCCAAAGCATGAAGGCAATTATTTCCCAAAGTTGTGAAATGTGAAATCACAATAACCGAGAACAGATGAGGACCATTGGTACCAGAAAAGATCTCAACCATCGATCTGGTCCGATGGATCTAACGCAAGGAAATTTCAGGATTTCGGCTATCGAGAGTCCAAAGCATGAACGTAGCTACATCCCAAAGTTGTGAAATTTCCAAATGCAAAATCACAATAAGGAAGAACAGATTAGGACCATTGATATGAGAAGGGATATGCACCGTCGATCTAGTCCCATGGATCTCATGCGAGAAAATTTTGGGATCTCGGCTATCGGGAGTCCAAAGCTTGAATATAGTAACTTACCAAACTCACGAAATCGCGATATGCGAAAACATGAAAAGCAAGAATAGATCAGGACCATTGGTACTAGAAGAGATCTCGATCGTCAAACTGGTACCATAGATCTAATGCAAGAAAATTTTGGGAACTTCTTTGTAGTGTCCCCAAGGCCGAGCCCCATCACAGATCATGTTATATGCAAAGAATTGTAAATGTGTTCTATAGGCTGGTGAGCCAAGTTTTGTATAAGATGGAAGGCTTATGTGTTTTGTTGGGCCAGGGAGCCTAAGTGTTGAAGGCCAGGAGCCTATTGATATACTTGTATGTATGGAGATTAATTAATAAAATATAAACACCGCCAGTGCAGACTGACCATGATGAATGAATGATGGGGGACTGAGCGTCCATAGAGTGGGCAAGGAATTAGGGGCTGGAAGGTGGGAAAGGGGGCTGAGTGTTGAGCCTAGGGGATAAGCCCAGGGGTCTTAGGCCTGGAATAATATTTTAATATTATTTCCTCAAAATCCATGTGCATATTATTTTATCCTAAGTCCTTTTGGAAGGACACATGATTTCCCAAGTGGTGGGAGGAAGGCGTACGGATGGAACGCATGCAGTTCCCAGGTTGACAAGTGTCGACCCTGGTGCATGCAAATAAAATTGAAGCAGTAAGCCGTGAAGGGGGTTCACATCCATTCGGCCCGACTGCTTGAGGGAGAGCCATGTAAGCCATTCTGCAAGAGACCTGCGTGTAATCCCGATACAGAGAGAAAAAGCCTGTGTTGTCCTGAAGAATCCATGTACACCCTATCCATTGAGCGTGGAGTCTGTGTTGGTCTTTGAGAAAACTTCTGTCTCTAAGAAAGCCCGTGTCTCTGAGGAAACCCATGTGCGTTCCCTGAATGAGAAGCCTGTGCTGAATTGAGTGGAAGTGTCTGTGTTATTCGATGAAGTTGAGCTAGCTTGTGCGTGGAGCCCTGTTCCAAAAACTTCACCGTGAGATCATTCTGTGATTTTTGAACCAGTTTGGGGAAGCCTTTGTCTATGTTTCCCATAGGTTGTTGTGACCACTCAGATCTGGACTGTGTGAGGCTTGTTGGCCTGTGAGCGAATCCTCCAGGTGAGAGAACTCCTGGAAGGAATCCTGTAGCTTCCATAGAGCTCAGAGACTTCTAGTCTAGTCTGTTTCTGTAACCCAAGGTAAGGGAGACTGGCAGCCGAAGGACTATCTAGGTGACAGAGAAGGTGCACTCTCCTGGGGTGGAACAGGCATGTGGGGAATGAGGGTATGTGGGCAGTGAGCATGGGAGATTCCTAGGAGAGCTTTCTTCCTGGTGGTTGTGTATGTGCTATCTTCCCTGTAACCTCATCCTAGCCTAGAATTCCTTGCCTTGGGGTGGAGCTCGGTCCTAGCTCGGGGGTGACCTACTATTGAGCTGATGAACAGTGTGGTCTAAGGCTGGGAGGTTCTTGGAAGGCCTGCACTTGGTTGGTGATTTCTACAGCTGTTAAAAGATAAGTATATTGAATTATGCTTTAATCATGTTGAGCATGATTGTGCTGTTTATGTATCATGTTTTCCACTGTGTAAATGAGTTATTGTTGAATGCTATGGCTTGTTTAATTGTAGCAGTAACTTATATATTTTACTCTGAGAATTAAGTGTGTTTAATTGTGTTTAAATGCATGTGGTTATAATTTTTGTATGAATTATGTATAAAATCCCTGCACAAATTGGTTAGAGAGAGGTTTGGAAACCTCGATAGTGTTAGGGTACACTACCAATTGGTATCAGAGCGAAGGTTTCGACACTGAGCCTAGATGGGCCAGTGGAGAAATCTTTGGACCAAAAATGAGAGGGGAAATTGAGTCGAGAGGACCAATTTCGAACCTTGGTTTTCTCTGAAACGTCAAAGAGACACTTGACGAGTTTTTATTAAGAACTCGGGAAGTTAGCGGTGCAGTGAAATTGCATCCGATGTGGTCTATGGCCATGGGAATATAGGTCTCTACACCAATGGTGTTAGAACCTTAGGATCCATTCGGGAGGGAAGGCGAGCCCTCGTGACCGTCGGATCTGGAAAAATGTGCACAAGGTTTAAAGCCTTTGGATATTGCACATGAGAGTGGAAATCGCGATACGCGAAATCCTGAGTTAAGTTAGAAACTATCTGAGCCGTCAGATCTGAGTCGGAAAACCCGACAGCCGTTGGATCTATCGGAAGATGCCTGAAGATTAAACCTTAGTATTTAGGGTTGAAATCTCTGAACTAGCGAGACTAGATCTAAATCGTCTGAAAGACGGAGGACACGTGTCGCGAGATTGCCCACATCGGGGATTCAGACATCACGGGTCATAAGGGGAAGTCTTTCGACTTCGTGAGGGGTGAAGTCATGAGAGAATCGTAGCCGTCCATATGAGGAGGACAGGTGGCAGCAATCACGGAGTTGGAGAAGTGCCGAAGAGATCCAGAATTCGGATCTCGTGAACTCGGAAGATCGCAGGGTGAGGACCCAAGAGTTGGATGCTCCAAGTCGCGAAGTCGCGATATTGCGAGGAGAAAGGACAACCATTGGATCCAGATCACGGAAGGACCATTGGATCAGGAACCCCATCGCCTATCACGCATTCGGGGGTTCGGAGGTTGAAAGGAGTCGTTTTCGACTTCACAAGTGGCGAAGAGGCGAGAGCTCCATATTGTGGGGCCTAGCTGACGTCATATTGGAATACCGGCACATCGCATCTCGGATGCTCATAAGATCGTAAGTAGAAGAGCCGAGAATTTAGTGTCAAGGGTCACGAGGCGCAAGGACATGAAATGACGAAGTGGCGAGAGGACTAGGAACCGTCCATCTGAGGAAGACAGGTGGCAGAGATCGAGAGATCTCACGAACTCGGAAGTTCACAGAGTGAGCACCCAAGTATAGGGTACTTTAAGTCCCGAAGGCACGAGGTCGCGAGTAGCGAAAGCACGATAAAATTGTATCGGAGATTCGGCGCGTCGGCGGTTGGAAGCCCAAAACCCCGAAAGGGTCTGCGCCGTAGATCTGAGAAAGATATGACCGTCGGATTTTTCTAGGAATGGACATGGACACATGTTGAAGTACCATGTGGCAGTGGGATGTAAAGAGAAGTGAGAAAGGTGGGACCCAATGACGTCATTGAAAGTTACGTGGACCCTCATGAACATACCACCTGCCACGGTGGTGAAGGGCGACAGTTGTACTATGGGACCGGAGAATAAAGTAACTCGTGATTTCAAAAACTCGTGAGATAAGTGCATGGGAGGTTGACGAGGAAACTCGAGAAGTCACGAAGTAGCGAGAACGAGAGGAGAAAATTCAACATCGCTTCTCAGGGTTTCGTGAAAAGGGGGTACCAGGATTGGATGGCACAACTCACGAAGGTGCGAATAGTGAAGGGGTATAGCACTTAGCCCTAGTCTACGTTCATGCATAGCAGACACTAGCGAAGAAGGAGCCATACCCGTGTCACATCTTGGGTATCGATGGTTAGAGGAAATGAGTCGAGGGTCTTCGACTCACAAACTCGCGAGATCGCGAGTTGCAAAAAGGGTGACTTGGGTTTCGTATATTTAACCATCGGATCTTCATGGATCGAGATTCCAAAGTCCCAAAACACCAGAAATTGCAGAGCCAGACAGAGAGTAGAAATTTTGTGAAGTTGAAATGTCTTTCGTTCTTGTTCATATTCGTTATAAATGTCATGGATTGTTCCTGAAGTTTAATGGCCTGACAAATTTTGAATTTAATTACACAGTGCATGTGCAGAATTCAACCAAGGCCAGAACTCCAGTTAATCAACGCCGAGTATGGAGTGGGGAAGAGTGCAGAATACCCCTGAAATAGAAGATGAACAGGAAGGAAAGGATGTTAACCTGGGAGTTGAAGGATCGAACTCTAATGGCCACAGAAAAGAGATGGGTAATGAAGAACACATGATGCAAATCATTGAAAGGTTGTAAAAATATGCCCAGGCTCGCCTAGATGATAGCCAAAAGCTCATGAAAATCCAAGATCGGTAGGGTGAATTGAATTTAAAAATGATGAAGAGCCTAGAAAGAATAGAGAAGAAACTTGAGAAGGGAAGAGACTCAGGTATGACAGAGATTCGTAGGAATCATGGGAGAAGAAGTATATTGAGGAGTCATAGCCGACATCACAGTCGCTACCAAAAAAATTTGGACAGGGAGACACACAGTAGTTCGAGCCCGTCCCCTACCCGAAAACATCAGAAATCTGGAAGGGAGGAATTGAAAGGAGAGATGAACAAAATTAAGACTCCAACATTCGATGGAGAACATAAGAAGAAGGAATATGCTGAGACATGGTTGTTGGGCATGAAGAAATACTTCCAATTGTAGAATTATTCCGCCCATGCAGAAGGAAGAATTGCAATGTACCAGCTGAAAGGAAAAGCGTCCATGTGGTGGGATCAGTTTGTGCAGGTGCAGCACATCAAAGAGAAAGAGGTCACATGGAAGGAGTTTAAGAGGTATTTTGAGAAGAAATACCCGACTAAAATATACTATGACAGAAAGATGAAGGATTTCTTCGAACTCAAGTTGGGCAGTATGACCATGGATGAGTATGAACGAAGTTTTCTGGAACTGCTGAAGTATGTTCCATGTATCAAGGACGAGGCTGTCAAAATTCAGAGGTACCCGAGCGGACTGCCACCTTCCATTGGTGACAAGATTCAATATGATGATCCTAAGACCATGGAAGAAACCATAAGAAGGGAAAAATGCCTATACGAACAGCAGAGGGAAAAGCCTACCTTTCAAAATGCTTGGGATAACCAGAAGAGGTTTAAGAAAGAACAGAGGCAGAAGGGAAGCAAGCCTTCCTTTTCAGAAACAGTCCTTGGGGACAGTCATCTTTTAAAGAGCCCAGGAAAGTTGAAAGGAGTGAACATATGCCAAGGCCTCCACCCATGGAGTGTTGGGGCTGTAAAGGGAATCATAGGTACAGAGACTGCCCCCATAGAAAAGACAAAGGGAGAACTGTCCATGCTGTTCAACAAGATGAAACAGTGGAGGATATGGGCAGCAGAATGTCGAGGATCTACGCAGCCCTGGACAACAAGAAAGCAGAATTTCAATCACATATGATTGAAGTGGAAGGTATGATCAACAACCGACCACTTGTTATTTTAATTGATTCAGGGGATAGACATAGTTATGTAGATCCTAGAGTGGTGGAAAGTTTGCATCTAATGAAGAGCAAATATGAGAAGTCTTGGTTAGTGCAGTTAGCCATAGGGACCAAGAGGAAGGTCATTGAATTGGTTAAGTCTTGTTCGGTGGACATGAAAGGAATGAGCACTAAGGATGAATTGAACATTCTTCCTTTAGGCTCATATGATTTCTTAATTGGGATGGATTGGTTGGACCAGCAGCATGCCCTTCTGGATTGTCATAACAAGAGATTCACATGTCTGAACGAAGAGGGAAATCAGGTAACAATCCAAGGAATTCCCAGAGCCGTGGCTGTGAGGGAAATTTCAGCCATGCAGCTGAAGAAATGTTACCGGAAAGGTTGTCAATTATTTGCAGCTCAGGTGGAAGAAGTATTCCAAAATGTGGTCTCAAATCTGGAAGACCACAGGGTGCTCAAAGAATTTGAGGACGTGTTTCAGGAGGTGTCTGGACTACCGCCGAAGAGGGACATTGATTTTTCTATAAATCTGATGCCTAGAGCAGCTCCAGTTTCGAAAGCTCCTTATAGGATGAGCACACCAGAGATGAAAGAGTTAAAATTGTAGCTCAAAGAGATATTAAAGAAAGGCTACATTCATCCTAGCGTGTCACCATGGGGATCCCCAGTCCTATTCGTGAAGAAGAAAGATGGGACGATGAGGCTGTGCATTCACTTTCGACAGTTGAATAAATTCACTGTCAAGAACAAATATCCTCTGCCAAGGATTGATGATCTTTTTGATTAGTTAAAGGATGCGAAAGTATTTTTGAAAATAGATCTTTGATCAGGATATCATCAAGTAAGGATAAAAGATGAAGACATCGGCAAGATTGTCTTCAGAACAAGGTACGGTCATTATGAGTTCACTGTGGTGTCGTTTGGACTATCCAATGCACCTGTTGTCTTCATGTGCTTAATGAATGGAGTGTTTAGAAATTATTTGGACAAGTTCGTCATAGTATTCTTGGACGATATATTGGTGTACTCCAAGATAGAGTAAGAACACGAACAACATCTTAGAATGGTGTTGCAGGTGTTGAGAGAACACCAACTTTATGCAAAACTGAGCAAGTGCTCATTTTACCAAAAGAAGATCCATTATCTAGGACACATTATTTCTGAAGAGGGGATCACTATGGATCCTGAGAAGGTACAGGCCATTCAATAGTGGCCAGCGCCAAGAAATGTGACAGAAGTTAGATCCTTTATGGGTCTGGCAGGTTATTATGGGAGGTTCATAGCCGGATTTTCAAGGATAGCTCATGCTATCACTTCCTTGAAAAGGAAGGAGAGGAAGTTCCAGTGTATTAAACAGTGTGAGAGTAGCTTCCAGCAATTGAATCAGCTGCTCACTAGTGCTCCAATCTTGAAGATTGTTGATCTAAGTAAGGATTACGTAGTGTGCACAGATGCGTGTAAGGAAGGGCTGGGAGGAGTTCTCAGCCAAGAAGGATTTTTAATTTGTTATGAATCTCGAAAGCTGAAAGAGCATGAAAAGAATTATGCCACTCATGATTTAGAGCTGGAAGTAGTTGTCCATGCCTTGAGGAAATGGAGACATTACCTCATGGGCAAGAAATTCGAGTTGAGAACAAACCACAATGGTCTAAAGTATTTATTTGATCAGCCAACCTTAAATGCCAGGCAAATTAGATGGCTGGAATTTTTGTGCGAATACGACTTTTATATCAATCATATCAAAGGGAAAGACAATAAAGTGGTTGATGCACTCAGCAAAAAAGTGCATGAATTACATGCTACAACCATTAGCATGTACAAAACTGAGTTGAAATACAGAATTCTTGAAGCTGCAAATGCTAATTTGCAGTACAAAAGACTTGTAGAAAAGCTACAACAGTGTGAGAGACCACAGACCGAGGAAGGTTATACCTTAGAAACTGATAGTTTACTTCTGTATAAGAACAAAGTGTATGTACCTAAAGACAAAGAATTGAAGCTGGCAATTCTAAAAGAAATGCATAATGTGACTTATGTTGGTCATCCTGGATATCAGAAGACTGTGGTAGCAGTCAAAAGCCATTATTTTTGGCCAGGTATGAAGAAGGAAATTGTTGAATACATCGCCAGATGTATGGAATGCCAGAAGGTCAAGGCTGAGCACAGACACCCAGTAGGGTTGTTGCAGCCTTTACCTATTCCTGAGTGGAAATGGGATGTGGTAACAATGGATTTTATCACAGGATTGCCCAAAACAAGCAAGCATCACGATTCAATCATGGTGGTGGTGGATAAGCTTACTAAAGCTGCCCATTTTATTCCACTGAAAACCACCCATAGAGCAGAATATGTTGCTGATATCTTTTTAAAAGAAGTTGCACGCTTGCATGGAATTCCTAAGACAATTATGTTCGATAGGGACCCAAAATTCACTTTCGAATTTCTGGAGAGGACTGTTCAAAGGATTCAGAATGAATCTGAACTTCAGTACAACATATCATCTTGAGTCTGATGGACAGACAGAGAGAGTAAACAGAGTAATAGAAGACATGCTGAGAATGTATGTGATGGATAAACCATCAAGGTGGGAAGACTACCTACATCTGGTAGAATTTTCCTACAATAATGGGTACCATGCATCTTTGAAGATGAGCCCATTTGAAGCACTTTATGGAAGAAAGTGAAACACTCCAGTGAGTTGGGATAATCCAGCTGATAGAGCAATAGTTGGACCTGAACTACTCAAAGAGATGGAAGATCAGATAATCAAAATCAAACAGAATTTGAAAGTTGCCCAAGACAGGTAGAAAAGTTACACTGATAGTAACAGAACCCATAAAGAATTCAAAGTGGGTCACCATGTTTTCCTGAAAGTGAAAGCTAATAGGATTTCCCTGAAATTGGGAAGTTGCGCCAAGTTGGTAGCAAGATTTTGTGGGCCATTTGAGATCTTGGAAAGGATTGGGCCAGTTGCATACATGTTTGCATTACCTGCATCTATGACTATACATAATGTGTTTCATGTTTCACTACTTAAGAAATATGTACTTGATGCTAATCATGTTATCGATTGGACTGTGATTCAGGTGGAACCAGAAAATGTCCTGCAAGTTCATCCTGTGCACATATTGAACAAGAAAAACAAGCAGCTTCGGAATCGAGCTATAGGGATTGTAAAGGTCCAGTGGACCTGGTACGGTCCTAAGGACACGACATGGGAACATGAAGAAGTTATGCGGGCAGAGTACCTGCATCTTTTTGAAAATTTTGAAAGCCTTGCAGAGACAGTGTAAGTTGCACTGAGGACAGTGCAAAAATAAGGGGAGGGGGATTGTAGTGTCCCCAATGCCGAGCCCCGTCACAGATCATGTTATATGCAAAGAATTGTAAATGTTTTCTATAGGCTGGTGAGCCAAGTTTTGTATAAGCTGGAAGGCTTATGTGTTTTGTTAGGCCAGGGAGCCTAAGTGTTGAAGGCCAGGAGCCTGTTGATGTACTTGTATGTATGAAGATCAATTAATAAAATATAAACGCCGCCAGTGCAGACTGACCATGATGAATGAGTGATGGAGGGCTGAGCGTCCACAGAGTGGGCAAGGAATTAGGGGCTGGAAGGTGGAAAAGGGGGCTGAGTGTTGAGCCTAGGGGCTAAGCCTAGGGGGCTTAGGACTGGAATAATATTTTAATATTATTTCCTAAAAATCCATGTGCATATTATTTTATCCTAAGTCCTTTTGGAAGGACACGTGATTTCCCAAGTGGTGGGAGGAAGGCGTACGGATGGAACGCATGCAGTTCCCAGGGTGACAAGTTTCGACCCTGGTGCATGCAAATAAAACGGAAGCAGTAAGTCGTGAAGGGGGTTCCCATCCATTCGACCTGACTACTCGAGGGAGAGCCGTGTAATCCAGTCTGCAAAAGACCTGCGTGTAACCCCGATATAGAGAGAAAAAGCCCGTGTTGTCCTGAAGAATCCATGTACACCATATCCATTGAGCGTGGAGTCTGTGTTGGTCTTTGAGAAAACCCGTGTCTCTGAGAAATCCCGTGTCTCTGAGGAAACCCGTGTGCGTTCCCTGAATGAGAAGCCTATGCGGAATTGAGTGGAAGTGTCTGTGTTATTCAGTGAAGTTGAGCTAGCCTGTGCGTGGAGCCCCATCTCGAAAACTTCACCGTGAGATCATTCTGTGATTGCTGAACCAGTTTGGGGAAGCCTTTGCTTGTGTTTCCCGTAGTTTGTTGTGACCACGTAGTTTTGGACTGCGTGAGGCTTGTTGGCATGTGAGTGACTCCTCCATGTGAGAGAGTGTGCAGAGGGAGAAGAGAACTCCTGGAAGGAACCCTGTAGCTGCCATAGAGCCCAGAGACTTCCGGTCCGGTCTGTTCCTGTAACCCAAGGTAAGGGAGACTGGCAGCCGAAGGACTGTCTAGGTGACAGAGAAGATGCACTCTCCTGGGGTGGAATAGGCATGTGGGGAATGAGGGTCTGTGGGTAGTGAGCGTGGGAGATTCCTGGGAGAGATTTCTTCCTGGTGGTTGTGTATGTGCTATCTTCCCTGTAACCTCAGCCTAGCCAAGAATTCCTTGCCTTGGGGTGGAGCTCGGTCCCAGCTCGGGGGTGACCTACTGTTGAGATGATGAACAATGTGGTCTAAGGCTGGGAGGTTCGTGGAAGGCCTGCACTTGGTTGGTGA
>JZKD02S1650744.1:1398097-1409092 GCA_000966675.3 Picea glauca
GGTGATTTCTACAACTGTTAAAAGATAAGTATATTGAATTATGCTTTAATCATGTTGAGCATGACTGTGCTATTTATGTATCATGTTTTCCGCTATGTAAATGAGTTATTGTTGAATGTTATGGATTATTTAATTGTAGCAGTAACTTATATATTTTACTGTGAGAATTAAACGTTTAATTGTGTTTAAATGCATGTGGTTATAATTTCTGTACGAATTATGTATAAAATCCCTGCACAGATTGTTTAGAGAGAGGCTTGGAAACCTCGGTAGTGAAAGGGTACACTACATTCTTCATCGGGAGTCCACAACATGGAAGAAGCCTTCTACCCAAGCCGCGAAGTCATGAAACAAGAAATCACAAAATGTGAGAAAAGACTTGGACCATTGATCCCAAGAAAATCTGGACCAACGATCTGGTCTTAAAGGACTCGCTAATAGAATTATGGTGTAAATAGATAGGCTGCAGATCTTTTTTGTAAGCTTTCATTTGAAATTAATATAAGGATCCACTTTTTATTCACAAAATAAATATTAATATGGCTTATGAATTTAGTTTCTACTTATTAAACCACAATATTAATAATGCTACATAATATTAAGTCACATAATATTAATAATGTTATTAACACTATTATTAATGTTATTAATAATACTATTAATGATAATATTATTAATATTAATATCAATATTATTATAATATTAATATTAATATATTAATATATTAATATTATCCTCCATATAATACTTTTGCGTCAACCATGATGTTCTAATTGTGTTTTAGAAGTACGATCCCCTAAGATTGCAATGAATGCTCATGTGCATCATGAGAACCATGATGGTAATAATTTGTTGGTAGTGTTGATGGCACCCACTCATCCGATGAAACTATTGCAACCTAAGATGATACATACATTCACATCAAGATAAATGCATCGAGTATATTCCAATAGAAGTTGTGTAATTTTATCTATAAATAAGTTTTTATGATCTATAATTTTAACCTGCTATGTATTTTATTGTCTCATTTATTCCTCTTCTTCTTTTTCATGGCTATACCTTGAAAGCATTTAATGACACTGAATAATTTTTGAATGCACATAATTGGGTTTCAAAATTATAGAGGCCTAGTAAACAAAACAACTAAGTTTTTCAGGTTAGGACAATGATTTATTGAGGCTCATACACCATAGATTTACTTTACAGTGGTAAATTATTTACACTACCAGAACAAGTTATTTCAGGTTAGGACAATGCTCACACAACTAAGATTTACTTTACTCAGGTTATTTCAAGTGATTTACTTTACAATAGTCGATTACAATGCAACATAGGTGGTCAATTACTTTGTAGTGCAATTTCTGCAAGATAGGTGTTCGATCACAGTGAACATAATTTAAGGGAATCGATGCATGCAATATAGATTACAAGTTTTATTATTATATTATTAGATGGCCTTCCAAAACGATACGCATTTATTAAAATAAAAAATTTAAGAGAATCGATTTGAAATATTTGAAAGAGATAGTGAATGCATGGATGAGGGTTGACCATTTAAGGAAGGTCGATTCATGGTCGTCTTGATTTCAATGTTTTCCCACATGCATGGAAAACCTAAAACATAAATTTACCATAGCATTTTAAATAACCTAAAGAAAGTAATTTCTTGAATTTTTAAAGAAAAATATGTTACCTCGTCTTGATCTATGCTTTTCTCTGATACCCTTCTTTGAGAAATTATGAAGCAAGAAATGCAGAGAGAAAGAAATGAGAATAAATAGTATTCAGTATATTGAGAATGTAAGGAGAAAGTGCAATGAGAAGAGTTAACGAAGAAGTGATGTGCAAAAGGAAAATACCTGAGCTAAATAGGCTCAAGAAAATCAAGAAAAGAATGTACAGCTAGCCAGGATAGCTGGCAGTGTACAGTCAACCTATTGAGGTTACATTATATTTAACACTCCCTCTTAAACTCAACAGTTACAAACATCAACACTGATTATGCCCAAGTGTTGTCTCTAAAAATCAAAAACATATTTTCCCAGTGGCTTGGTGAAGATATCTTCGAGATGATCTCGAGAACCACAGAATTGGAGTGCAATGTCACCATTATTGACTAGCTCATGGATGAAGTGAAAGAGAGTGTCAATGTGTTTTCTTTTCTTGTGAAACACATGATTTTTGGATAGAGCTATTGCTGAAGTATTGTCACAGAAAATAGGAGTTGGATCCTTTTTTGTATGTGACATATCTTTCAATATTCTTCTCATCCACACAGCTTGAGAAGAATCTGAGGTAGCAACGGCATACTCTACCTCTGCAGAAGATATTGATACAATTGGTTGTTTCTTTGATGCCCGTGAGATCAGGTTCGTGCCGGGGTGAAAAACATGTCCTGAGGTGTTTTTCCTGTCATCTAGGCTGCGTACAAAATCACTATCTGTGTAACCAGAAAGTTGATTACTATCAGATTTAGTGTACCATAAGACAAAATTGAGAGTTCCTGCAATATATCTTAGAATCTATTTCACCATTTTCCAGTGAGAATCTTTGGGAGATTCCATGAATCTGGAAACAAGGCTGGCTGCATACATAATATCAAGCCTAGTTGTTGTAAGATACAACAAACTGCCTACTAAACCTTTGTACAGGGTAGGGTCCACTATAGGGCCTTCATCTTTCTTGCTCAATTTTGTGCCTAGGGGTATAGGGGTTTCTGCTGGATTGCATTCTTCCATGCAGAATCTTTTGATGATGACTACTGCATACTTTTTCTGACAAACACAAATTCCTTTGGTTGATTGATCAACCTCAATCCCCCAAAAATATTTCATTATGCCAAGATCTATCATCTCAAACTTAGATTGCATGGCATGTTTAAAACTTGTTAACTCAAGATTTCCAGTATATACCATGTCATCAACATATAAACATACAATCAAAATTTTATCGTGATGATTTGTTTTGGTGTAAAGAGTTGGCTCATTTTGTCTTCTGTTGAAACCACTTTTGATTAGATAAGTGTCAATTATGTTGTACCAAGCTCTTGGAGCTTGCTTTAAGCCATACAAGGCTTTCCTCAACCGATATACTTTGGCTGGTTTCTCTTGGACTTCAAATCCAGGTGGTTGATCTACATAAACTTCTTCTTGTAAAAAACCATTTAGGAAAGCTCACTTGACATCCATCTGTTATACTTTCCATTTATGTTGGGCTGTTATGGATAATAGAGTTCTTACAGTGTCTAATATTGCTACTGGAGCAAAAGTTTCACCATAATCAGTACCAGGTTGTTGTGAGAATCCTTTGGCAACAAGTCTTGCCTTTTGTTTTTCAATCTGCCCTTTTTCATTGAGTTTAGTTTTGTAAACCCACTTGACACCAATAATTTTCTTGTGACTTGGCAAATCAACAAGATCCCATGTCTTGTTCTTCTCAATGGAGTCATTTTCTTGGTTCGTGACTTTAACCCATTGTGGCTCCTTAGCGGATTCCTTAAAATATGTAGGTTGACATGACATTAAAGCAAAAAAGTTGTGTTGTTCAAAGTCATCCAACTGCTGATGGATTTCTCTCAAACTTCGAGTTCTCTGATTTTGAATTTCAGAGGATGAATCTCTAGTTGAAGTTGAGTTATCCTGAGAATTTTCAGATCATCCTTGTACCTGCAATCTTGGAAGAACAGGTAGAGGTATTTGTTGTCCTTAATTTTCTATGTTTTCAGAACTGGGCAGCAATGGATTTTGACTGTCCAATTGCTGATTTTTTTATTCATTCCAGAATTGATTTTCCAGAAATTTTACATCTCTACTGAGAATTAGTTTCTTGGAGATTGGATTGTAAAGACTACAAGCTTTAGATGTTTCACTATATCTAGTAAAGATACATTTCTCACTTCTATAATCCAATTTCTTCCTTAATTCGGAAGGTATGTGAGCGTATGCAATGCATTCGAATGTCCTTAGATGTGCAACATTTAGCTTTGTCCCACTCCATGCTTCTTGAGGTACATTCATCTTTAGACTTGTGGTTGGAGATCTATTCAAGAGATAAATTGAGCATGCTACTGCTTCAGCCCAAAAGATATTTGATAAATGTTTCTCTTTGAGAAGTGTTCTTGCCATATTCATTATTGTTTGATTTTTCCTTTCAGCCACTCCATTCCGTTGTGGAGTATACCTGGTTATTGTTTGCATGATAATGCCTTGTGATTTCCAGAAATTTCAAATTCATTGGAGTTGTTATCTCCTCCTCCATCGGACCTGAGTGCTTTTATATATTTGCTGCTATGATTTTCAGCTTTTGCCCTGAATTCTTTGAATTTTGCAAAAGTTTCATACTTGTGTGTGAGAAAATATAGATCCAGATTTTTCTGCTAAAATCATCAATAAATGTTAGAAAGAAATAGCTACCACCTATTTACTATGTTTGCATTGGTCCACATAGGTCAATGTGAACTAGTTCGAGATGTTGTTTGGCTTGATTGGATGACTGTGAAAAACTAGTTCTCTTATGTTTTCCAAGTATGCAAGACTCACATGGGGAATTTTGTTCCTTGAAGATGGGAAGACCTTTGACCATGGAGGGCTTCTGAAGAATACTGAGACTCTTAAAGGGTAGATGTCCAAATCTTGTATGCCAAACCATTGTTTCATTCAAGGTGGATGCACTTTGTGCATATGGTTGAATCAGATTTTCAGTTCTGAGTGTAAGGGGAAACATCCTATTCTGAGTCATGTGGATTTCAGAAATCAATTTTTTGTTGGGGGTTTTGTCATATATCTTGCAAGATGCTCCCTCAAAGAGTACCTTATAGCCATGTTCAATGAATTGTCCTACACTTAGCAGATTATGTTTCAGATCTGGAACATGATAGACATTGTTTATGTCTTTCTTTTCATTTTTTTTAGTAAGAATAGGTACAGTTCCTTTGCCTTGAACTTTGACTAAGGAATCATTTTCAAGTGTAATATAACATGAGATTGAAGAATCAATGCATGAAAGTAAATCTTTGTTACCTGTCATGCGATTACTGCATCCATTGTCCAGCAACCAGAGATCTTTAGGTTGTTCTTCAGACTTGGGCATGAGAGAAACATACCTTTTGAGGTTTCTCCTGTATGATTTGACACATGTACTCTGCCTGGAAGATGATATGCTTGCTTCTTCCAGCATTCAGATTCATAGTGCCCATATTTTTTGCAGTAATAGCATTGTATGCTTGATTTGTCATTTGATATTCTCCCTCTGCCTCTTTGAGGCTGGAAATTCTGATTCTGGTGTTGTTGTGTGTGACCTTGGAAATTTTGATGGTGGCTCTGTTGTATGTTACGTCCATTCGAGTGATGGTCACTTGTAGTACTCCCTCATCCTTGGTGACCTCTGCCTCTTCCTCTACCTCTCCCTCTACTGAAGGAGAATTGAGTTTTGAAGGAATTGGTGATTGACTCATCTCTGAGATGTAGTCCGGTCTCATGTGTCACCAGGGAACCAGTCAGTTCATCTGTTGAAAAATGTGACAGATCCTTGGATTCAAGGATTTCTGTAACAACCATTTCAAATTTCTTTGGTAAATTTTTGAGGACTTTCTCAACAATGCGTTGATTAGTGATGGCTTCACCAGTCAATCTGATCTGGGTCACGATTCCCATGACTCTGGTCATGAACTGATCCACATTTTCAGACTCTGTCATTCTTAAAGTCTCGAATTGTGTCCTCAAGGTCTGCAGTTTGACTGTTTTGACCCTATCATTGCCTTGGTAGGATGATTTAAGGATGTCCTAGGCCTGTTTTGAAGTACTAGGGTCTGTGAATTTTGAGAAAATCGAATCATCCACAGAATTTTGAATCAAGAATTTAGCTTTATTTTCTCTGTTCCTCTGAGTTGCCTGAGAAATTCTCTGCTGGTTTGTCATGGCAGCAAGGTCTGCTAGATTTGGTTCCACATATCCAAGATCTAGTGGATCCCAACACTCTTGTTCTTGCAAGAAGGATTTCATTCAAAGAGACCAAAACTCATAGTTCTTTCCAAGAAGAATTGGACCTTGAGTTGGTCCTAAATTGCTAGACGTCACCATATTTAAAGAATTTGAACAAAACAAAAAAAAAAAAATGGAAAAATTTTGTGTTTACCTGTTTCTTGCGCTTAAACCATGTCTGTTAATTTCACCGTCCCTCAATTTTCCGAGATACAAAATATCTCAGTTCTTATTCAAACGCCTTTTCAAGATTTCGCATTTCAGGACTTCTTGTTTCCCAATGTCAAGAGTCCTTGACCCTTTGTCCTTTCGATCTCCAAAATGTCGATTTGCTGAAATGGCTTTAACAACAATTAGCTCAAATGCTATACCTCCAGTCCATGTGACTGCTTCCCATATGACCACAGTCCTATTTTGTTGTTTTATGATGCAAAGTGCCCAACGTCTTGTCTCTTGAATGGTCGAAATGTCGAAATGACCTTTATCGCATTAGCCCCTTGAGCTATGACTTGGTCCATGTGACCACTACTCATAAGACCATAGTCTTGTTTCAGGGTTTTGTGACTCAAGCACCCGATCTCCTGTCCTCTTGACCCCCAAAATACCGATACACGGAATGCCGAAATGACAAAGAGTCCTTCTCCTTTCGGAAAATCTCTCGAAATCCTAGATTGTTGCCACACATCTCCTCAAGATGGGCGATCCTCCTGCATTTCACGATTTCACGACTTGCGACCCCCGGTGACACAAATCCTCTCTCAACTTGAAACCCTGGTAGCCAAAATACTGACAGTTTCCTCGATCTTCGCCATGTGTCCCAACGAATGGATGGCTGTGATCTTTTCAGGATTTAAGGACTTTCGTCGTGGAGTGTCCCAACCTTCATCAACAAGACCTCCGATATCCCAAAATCCGAAATGCCAAAATTTTGATGGTGCTTAGATGTGCTGCCACCTGTCCTCTGAGATGGATGACTCACGATCGTTTCGGGATTTCACAGGTTACGAAGTCGATCGACTCCACTTCCTTCTTCTAAGAGGAGGTTTAAACCTCATGCACCTTTCCCAGATTCGTCGGCTTACGGACCTTGGTGCTAGATCAGATGGTTCATATCTTTCTTCCTTTGCTTTGATCCAGCGACCCTCAGGCCACTGCTCTCCAGATCCAACGGTCTGGATTCCTTCGAAATTTCATGGACCGGAAGTTTGTGAGGCAACGACTCCATGACCCTTTGCTACTCCAGGTCCCGAATTCTGAAATGTCAAAATTCTGAAATGCACTTTCTCATAGATCCGATGGCTATCGGTCCTTTGCGCAAAATCCAACGGCTGTAATTCTTTTGCCTTTTCTGCGCTCTCCTTGTCCTTTCTAAACTGGATTTTCGCCTCGTATATGTTCGTAGGATGGATCTTACGGCTGCGATTGCTCGTTCTTGGCTGTTTTCACGAGTTCTTTGTTGTTCTTGCAAAGAGTTTCTCCCGAGGAAAGAAATTCATGCATCTTTCAAAGATTTGAAAGAATTTCACGAGTTCTTTGAAGCTTACTGTTCTTTGCTGCAATCTTTGACGGATTTGAGATATTTCATGAAATTCTTTAAATGTGTTTTCCTCTTGTATTTCTTCTTCGAGAATCTTTGATGTATCTGAAATTGTTCACGATTCTTTAAACTTTCTTCTTCCACAGTTTCTTCTTCCTTGATCTTTTGAGTGTATAGCGCTCTGCTTCCTCGTGTGAGCTTCCTATGACGATCTTTTGAGCGGATGGAGGACAGTTCTCCAAGCCTTGTGAAAAAGTTGTGTCCCATGCTCTGGATGTCCATTTAAGATATACGCTGTGAGGATCGTGTTGTTCTTCAGCCTATGTGAAGAGGCTTATTGTTGAAGCTCTGATACCATGATAAATTGTGAAGTAAGAAATGCAGAGAGAAAGAATAGAGCAGAAATAGTATTTAGTATATTGAGAATGTAAGGAGAAAGTACAATGAGAAGAGTTAACAAAGAAGTTATGTGCAAAAGGAAAATAGCTGAGCTAAATAGGCTCAAGCAAATCAAGAAAAGAAAGTACAGTTGGCCAAGACAACTCACAGTGTACAGTCAGTCTGTTGAGGTTACATTATATTTAACATTCTTCTGAGTATTCTGAGTCTAATATGTTGCTATATCTCTTTTGCTCCAAAGACATCCAATCTAAAAACTATTTGTTCTCTTGTTTGTTCAAAAATACTTGTGATAGATATACATATAATCCGTCGAAAATTCCTCTAAAATATTTAGATTCATACTGTGACCACTTGGAGGTATAGGAACAAAGTCCATAATATGAAACAAAAAACATGCACATGCATCCAATATGACAAAGGTGGCCTACCTCCCATAAATATAAATTCACAAACTGTAAATTCAAGCACCTGCCTACCTACCTCCCTCCCATCAAGCGCTTGCCTACCAAGTGTAAATTCACAAACTTGTAAATTCATGCTCCTTCCTCCCATAAATCTAAATTTGCAAATGTGGCCTTCCTCACGTATATGAAGTGCTTGTCTCCCATATGAAGCGTGGGGATATGTGGCCTTCTTTAGGTATATGAAGAGTAAATAATTTTAAATTGGAAAATGTTGCAATAGGCTCCTATTTCCATAATGTAGTTCCGATTAAAAGGTTGAGGTAGTCATTGTTAAAATCTTGTAGAAATGTTAATCATATAAATGTGGCAATTATATGGTGTTATAATAATTTATTAATATGATTAGGTAAATGTTAAAAAGTAAACAAGTTAACTAACTCATTCATAAATGTATTGATTGATTTGGAAGTGCCACTAAAAATATGCCAACATCTTTAATTGCTAGCAATAAGATTAAGGTTTTGAATTAAAAAGTCATTAATTGTGTCCATTTCCAATAGGTATAAGCCTATAAGCTTAACCAAATCTTCAAGTAAACCTGTCACCGGTCTTCCAGTTCCCTCATCATCTAATTCCCAGAATTTAGTAAATTGATGTCAACTGGAGTGAGGAACATTATTTCTCTTAAAAGCATCTTCTAGCTCTGAGTGCAATTAAACTACTAAAACTTAAAATGCCGTGGAGAGGAGACTAACTAACATCAAGGTGAAGGGAAACATTCCTAATGGACCCTTGCGAATTCACTATCCATCAAAGGTTCAAGACTACTGCTTCACGGATCTCATCAAGGATTAAATGGTTCTATCAGAGATTTTTTAGGCAACAAGGAAAGTAATTTGCCATAAGGTAAATAGACGCTACTGGTATTTCTTACCGTTAGCTTCACTTCCATCAACGACTTGTACTCTTTTGGACTCTATTAACACGAAAAACCAAGTGTAAGAAATGAGAATCACGAGTTTCCGGCAGACAATCCATCCCTTCTAAACTACATAGGAAAACTCTGGTATTTGACTCATCAATATTTTATTTATTTATTAAATTTATTCCAGTCTAACCCTAGAACAAGAGGTTCATACTTCGTAAGTATATAACTATTCCAGCAGCAACACCATCTGATGAAACTAAAATGTGCACTTCATGAATATCTGTGTAACAAGGAGAGTTGCTGACAAACAAGTCCCTGACAAAGAAGGGGAAAGCACGTGTCAAAATCCATACTCCTGATGTTACAGTCCTGATGATATGATACAGTGGAATCAGATTGAAGTGTTTGACGATCAGATTGAAGTGATTTTATGCAATGAGAACATATAGATTACTTAGATTTCAATGAAAACAGTAGATTAGTTAGAATTCATGTGATTGTGTGATTCTATTTTTCAATAGAGATTTCCTACTAACGTTACTCATTCATTGCAAAGGGCGTCCTCTGTTAGGCATAATTTCTGGCTAAATCTTATTCATTGGAATGCGCATACAGGTCTATTTTGTAGTATCTGTTTAGAAATAAGGAGAAGTTAAAATTATTAAATTCTATCATTTTACTTTTTCTTTTTCTTGTGTTTCTCTGAATGGTTAACGCTAAAAGGAAATTATAATTGTGAAAGCAGCAGCTCGTCTCAGTTTGAGTGTAATGTAGAAAATTCAAACAAGGGTTTAAACAGCATAATTTCTGGCTAAATCTTATTCATTGGAACGCGCATACAGGTCTATTTTGTCTATCTGTTTAGAAATAAGGAGAAGTTAAAATTATTAAATTCTATCATTTTACTTTTTTCTTTTTCTTGTGTTTCTCTGAATGGTTAACGCTAATGGTTAACGCTAAAAGGAAATTATAATTGTGAAAGCAGTAGCTCGTCTCAGTTTGAGTGTAATGTAGAAAATTCAAACAAGGGTTTAAACAAAAAGAAATGGGCATTCGATTCAGGGGCAGAAATAATGCACTGGTGAGATATTGCATTAAATAGATCAAAAGAAAATTTAAAGACCGTCTTTCTCACCAGCTTTGTATGCTAATAAATAAGGTATCATAATGTTCAGACGAAAAGGTATCATAAAGTTTCACCAATCCGTAGACCAAAAGGTATCACGAAACACTAATTGAAAAAAAGGAAAAGGTAAGCGTTATGAAATACTTAAATAACAAAATAAAAAGATACATACTGTCACTGAATATTTCATGTGTGTCAGCCTGCTCATGTTCTAACACATGCAGCTAGCTCTGTAATCAAATTTTAGATATACTCACCAGTTGCTAATGTTCTAACACATGTTCTTTTCACTTGGACACATGGAAGCTATGAAAGTACTTTGAAGGTGATGTCTTCCATAGCCGCAAGCAAGCTGGGGTTGCAAAGAGTTGCAAGTTCGAGCCCGGGTGAGCATGTGTTATGCATTGCAGGGTAGGACGCGATTAGTAGGATCTTCGTTTTCTTGTCCCTCAGGGTGAGAGAGCACCCTTTGTCGCCTTACAAAAAAATCCCTATCGACTATCAATGTCAATCTCCATGATCCAAAAAAATCCCTATCGATTAACTCATTGCTGAATAAAACCTGCAAGTGCAGAACTAAAAGAAATCAGTTTTGAACACACTCAAATAAAGCACGACAC
>JZKD02S1650744.1:1409102-1421046 GCA_000966675.3 Picea glauca
TAAACTAAACCAAATTTCTGGTGGTAGCTCCTTCTGGCATTTTTTCCCTTCATTTACGGTATGTCTTGCGTGGAAAATCCTCCTGGAAGGGGCGCGAATTCCTAAACTCCGTGGCCTGTCACCCGTGCATTCACTTCCCAAAACCTGTTCGGACTGATGCAGCGTGATTTGTTAAAAGAACGGTGCTGGGTTTTAGGTGATAATAAAGGAGAAGCATGGATAATTTCGCCCACGTGGGTAGAGTAATATTTGGCCTTCGCAAAAGGTAAATGTTAGTTGCCACGGAGATGTATAACTCTGATATGAATCTTCACATTCTTCTTTTGAACGCTGTCATTGTTTTTAATTATTGGCATTTAAGTTTTGCTAATATTTTATAATTTCTTTCTTAAATATTGTTAGCGTTAAATTAGGGTCATTTCAAATATTTTTTATCGTTATACTAGTGGATATGTAAGTCAATTATGGTCAATGTACTATTTAATTTCATTGTCAATGTACTATTTAATTTTATGGTCAATGTACTATTTAATTTTATTGTGGATATGTAAGTCAATTATTGTCAATGTACATCATTTAGGGTATGGATGTCTTTATTATTGCATTTGGGAGTTAGTTAGCGGATTCGGCATGGTCATTTATTGAAAAGGTATATTTATATTTGACTTTGCACCAATTCCACACAATTACCCTCCACCAAATTATTCTCCATGATTCTAATTAATATTTGTTAATTTGCAAAGAGTACACTTGATGTCGGCAATGTTATATTGTTTAAATTGGATGCAATGATAATACCTATTAAATAGTAATATTAATATTGGTTTAAGCGACAATTTTATTATTCGCTTAATGGCAATGGTAATGCTTGTTCAAATGGCAATATTAGTAATGGTTTTAATTTGCAAGATCAATGAGGATGGGTGATTCGCAATATTAATAATTGTTTTATTGCCTTGGTATTACTCGTTTAATTTGCAATAATAAGGTTGTTTAATTTTCCAGGGCAATGATGATGTTTGATTTGCAAAATTAATTTTTGTTTAATTGCCATGATATTACTTGTTAATTTGCAATAATAAGGTTGTTTTAATTTTCCAGGGAATTGATGATGGTTGATTCGCAATTTTAATATTTGTTTAATTGCCATGATATTACTTGTTAATTTGTAATAATAAGGTTTTTTTAATATGCCAGGGAATTGATGATGGTTGATTCACAATTTTAATATTTGTTTAATTTCCATGATAATACTTGTTAATTAGCAATGATAAGGTTGTTTTAATTTGCCAGGGAATTGATGATGGTCGATTCACAATTTTAATATTCGTTTAATTGCCATGATATTACTTGTTAATTTGCAATAATAAGGGTTGTTTTAATTTGCAAGGTCAATGATGATGGGTGATTTGCAATGTTAATATTGTTTAATTGAACTGTCTGGGATGATGTCTAAGCTGCAAGGTTATTATTAGTTTAATTTGAAGGTTAATGATACGGTCTATTGTTATGCCAATATTTGTTAAATTATTATGACCTGTATCATGTTCTTCAAGTTGTTAAACCCTTAATGTTGATTGATTCTAAATGCTAATTTAAGGTGTACATATCGACTTATTGAGTTTTAAATGCTCTCAATAATGACCTAAAGTTGTAATCAACAATTTGATTTATGACCCGCCTTCAGGATGTAAAACTACATTTAAAACAGACCAGTTCAGTGATAAGTATTTCTCGTCCTATTAGATCTTAGATATTGGCCTTTAGCCAGGAATACTGGTCGGGTAGTCGACGAGGTTGTATTTAGCTTATACTTCCTATGTGGATTGTTGTTCTTTAACCCTTATTGTACTTGGATGTAATCAATCCCTCGTTTCTCTATTTGTGTCGGGAGTGATCTAGACACCTCTTGGTAAGCCTTGGTATATATGTCTGTGTGTTTTTTTTTTGCGTCAAGAATCTAGTGCCGTATCAAGAGTCTCGGGCCCTTTAAAGGAAGGGTTTCCACTCTTGCGACACACCTGAGGGGCTTACTAGTTTCTGCCTGAGCAGTCGGCCAGGAGCCTATCTGACCTTCTCTCTCTCCGGAGAAGAGGACTAATATTAAACGCCCTGCTTTTCTGTGCAACAATAGTAAACTCTGCTACTATGGATTCTCCCATCTGTGACTATACTGTACGTAACACCTTGTGTGGTTTTCTTCTGATAGCTACTTGATATGCGCCTTGCATCCTCTTGTTGTGATCGTCATGGTTGCGTCTTGTCAGTCGTCGGGTGGCGACATAGAGTCCAGTGTGTCTGTTTCCCTTCCCACACGCGCACACACACGATTAAAACAAAAAAAATTGCACCCGTTGTCAGAGTAGTTGTCCTTAACTAGGAGGGTTGTTACATATTTGAAACACCACAAGGCTATGTGGTGCAATGGTCGTAAATTTTTCATCAAACAATTGGATGAAACTAGGAACAATTTTGATAGTGGGATAACTGCAGTATTCCAGGTCACTAATGTTTCCTCTAGGAGTGACAGACATCCCTGAGAATATGAAAATATATACTATGGGTATTTAAAGGATATACTTAAATGTTACTTTAATTCCTTCAAATTAGTTCTGTTCAATGTCAAATGGTATAGGTTACGAATGCATGAACGTGATGAGGAAAGAACTGTTATTCAACATGCCAATGTATTTTCAATGATTAAAACAATGGTGTTTGAAAGAGGATATGATCACTATGTTCTTCCAAGCCAATGTGAACAGGTCTTTTACTCAAATTTTCCAGGCGAAAGGGATTGGTCATTTGTTGTTAGATATGATCCAAGAGGAAGGCTAATTAAGTATACTCATTTACAGGAAGAAGATAATATTCAATATCAAGAAGATTACTCGACAGATCAGACAGAGCTAGAAGATCATGGAGGGTCGACAAATGAAGAAGATGAAGAAAATCATGATCCAGGAATAGGAGACAATATTGCAATTCTTGATGATGATGTCGATGAAAATATGCTCGAAAATGACATTGATGACGATGATAATATCATCAATCCTTTCAACATCAATTCAGAACTGGATGATGATACAGATGTTGAGTTCAATGAAGAATATCAAGATACAGAATAAGGATGATTACATAGATGTTGAGGTTGGATTAGCTACGTGACGATATAACATTTTAATTTATATGAATTATTCTCTTAAAATAATTTACTTATAATGTCATGGGTTAATTACATCTTTCTAAGTTTTATGCGACGCTTTTATATGCTATGTTACATGTTGTTTAATTATTATTTGAAACCTGAAAATAGTTGCCAATATATTAAAGTACATGGTAGATTAAAAATATCATTTAGAAACACATAATTTCATGTACCTTCATTAATTTTTTTTTTGTAGTTTCTATCCATGAATCTTAATAGGACGTTGCTTTCGATTATTTTATATTTTATAGATTGGGTTTTGGGCATCAATTGAGAGTTTTGTGAGGGGGAGGGGAGGGGACATATGAGCTTCCACCTTCACGTGGTTGGCCTTGTTCAATAGAGGATAAATTATTCTTGAAACCAAGAGAAGATATTTCATTTTTATACCATCATGATCATATAATATTTCATCAATATTGTTGTCATAGTATTGCATGCATTAACGAAGTTTTGATGCACATGTTTGTCATTTCTATAGATTTTTTTTGAAACCCTAATTTTCTTTCAAAGTACACAATCTGTCTTTTTCATTGATTGATTAATAAACACCATAAAAATACACCCTTGCATTACTATATGCTGGGATGTGTGTAATGTTGAATGAATTTTACAGGGAAAAAGGAACAGAAATTGTATGAGGACTAGACACCGACAACAGTGACTTGTGAATGGGGCCAATGATGAAATTTTTTCAAACAGTTTTTATATGCACTAAAATTTGTCATGGATAGACTATTCACATGTATTAAGGATATGGGATGGTTTCTGGACTCAAATTTGACTGACAAACCCACTTTATTCCATCACCAATTCATCATGTAAACCATAAACCCTAATTTTCTTTCAAAGTACACAATTTGGTTGATGCAAGTTTTAAGTTTTCATCAGTCTTTATTCATTTTTCTTGCAGGTTCTACATTAATGTATATACAATGTATCTGTGTCATAGTTGTGATGAAAAATCCCTCTTTTTTTTTATTTCTTAATCAACACCATAAAAATACTAGAGGCAGGCAATAGTGACATGTGAATGGTGCGAACATTGAAATATTTACAAACTATATCTATATGCATTGAAATTTGACCTAGATAGACTATTCAGATGACTTAACAATATCGGAGGGTTTTTGGACTCAAATTTCACTCACAAACCCACTTTCTTCCATCATCATATCTTAATGGAAACCACAAAACCTATTTTTCATATGTTCTAGTAGATATGTTAATGATTCCAAATTTCATATTTGTGTTTGATTCAAGCTCCAGCTAGCTTGCAAAGTATCAAATTTTAGTTTCAAGTTGATAAACCAAATATGAAATGAATCCAAGAATCATTTTATATCGTCGCAATAGAGACAAATGTAAATAATCTTGTGACAAATTAGCTATACTATCGACGAAAAAAGTTTGTTGATGGTATAGTTAATTTGTCGCAAGAATTTTCTGTCTAATTTGAATGGTGTTACATGGTTTGAAAGGAGTGTAGGGATTATATTATGGTGCAATGTAGTGTATTCTATAAGAACAATCTCTATGCCAAACCTAAAAATGGATAGTACCATATCTTGTTCATAAGACAAATATTCTTTGTATGTTTCCTTTGTGGTGGATCAAGGGATCAATACACATGATGCCTAACAATGAAATGTAACAATTTGACTATTGAATGATAGTTTTATGTCACCCATGGTTAAGTAAATAAATTAAGGTTCTTAGGTCCTATTTGAATCTTCTTAGAATTGAGATTCGTTACATAGTCCTTGAAAAAAGACAAAAGAATTGTGTAGCGGATATTAATTTGTTCTTTGTGTGGGACATTTTATGTGATTAGTATGTTTTGTACAAAAATAATGGATCTTGAGGAATACACCATGGTTAAGGAATGAGGAACAAGGAAAAAGTAATGAGGAATGAGGAACAGATAAAAGGGAACAAGGAACAAAAATTGTACGAGGACTAGACACTGACAATAATGACCTATGAATGGGGCCTGTTATCACTGTGTAATTTCCCAGGCTGAGGAGGAAATCAACAGGGGTAACCACAAAACCACTTTGAGTCTAGGACCTAGCCATCCAACACTCAGAGAGGGATCTCTCGATTAGATTTATCTTTGTTTGTATAGGATGTTAGGCTAGTTATAAGGGTACGAGGTTTGTGTTTAGAGATTTTTGATTGAGACAACAGAAAAGGGCCATTCGGAAAAAATGGAGTCAAGAGGTTAAGATGAATGATGAATGAATAACTAAGACAAGATTTAATGAGGCAGGGTAATCATGTCAGTGGATCCTTTGAGCTTATAAAATGGGAAAAGAACAATATATCGAAGTTCATTTCAAATGCAGAGAAGATCTTATCTAAATTATACATTTGAAACTTGGAAGAAAACATAAATATTGTTTTGAGGTAGCACAAGGTGTTAAGAAAAAATATTGCACCTTATCTTCTCATAAACAATACATAAAGAAAAATCATGTGAAATAGGAAAATAACAGGTTACATCGGGGAAAAGCTTCACCACTTAAAAATGACCCAAGAATTTGGAAATATAATGCCTTTGTATTCATCCATAACAGTCACTTACAGTATTTGAAACATTTTTACAGTGGATGGGGACATTTCCATTCCATCCTTCCTATCAATCTAACCCCATCTTCCTTTGAAAGCATAGGATTTATAGCCTTTACATCAAAATCTAAGATCCTATCAAAGAGGATCTGAAATACTAAAAATAGTACATAATCAAAACAATTTCACAAAAGTAGGATCAAGTCTTATCCTAAGGGATCAAGCCCTTATCCTAATATGGTAGTCCTCAACAATATTCGACATTTTCAACAGTTTGTTGGATGATGACAAGGCAACTCTATATCCTTTTCTGGCACTTGGGAAAATCTTCAACCAAAAATAGGATAAATTTTGATCCTTGTATCCTTTGTATTTTCCACTAAACCATGAAAAAGAGGATGATCTTTATCCATTTTAAAGGTACAATTCATTTGAAACCTTCCTTGAATGATTTGGAAGAAAAAATATTTGATCTAGGAAAAAATACTAACCTTCTTCCTGTGTCTAGACTTTTGAAAGCTTATGTGCCTAAAACAGAGCAGGATAAGCTGCTGAAAGTCTTGGGATTTGACAGCTAACAACGCTTTTTCAAATTCGGTAAAGATGTTGAAACTGCAAGTCTTTGAAGTCATTTTCCAAATTGCAAAAAATGGAATTTATTTGATTTGTCTAGCCTTCAGGATCTTTGTTCAGGTTCACAACAAATTCTGCTATAGATTCTAGATTGGAATGTGTTTTTGGCTAAGGATATTTAATCATCATCTTGATACTTAAACATTTAACCATTTTATGCAGTGTATGATTCTCCTGGAGAAATTTCTTATTCTTCTTCTTCTCCTTTACATGCATTTAAGCTAACCTTTCAAATGAGTCTCTTACCTCATCGGATGTCCTTTTCATATATTGATTCTAATATTTGATGACTCATTCTAAAAAATTAAGCTTTGTTACTTCCTCTTTCAGCTTCTGAATTTTGGATGATTTACTGATCTTAATTTTAGTTGATGTCTCAGGTACCTCCAAGGTTGGAGCTTCAAATTTAGTTTCCTCTCTCTCCTCCATGGGTGTTTCAGATTCAGTATCTGAGTATGGAAAATTTAAGACGTTTTTGTCAACAAAACTATTGTGGCCCTCTAGTCCCTGATCAAACTCAAGCTTCTTTTTTTCCTTCTTAGACCTAGGTGAAGTAATTGGTTGTTCTCTCTGAATTGGTGACAGATCCCTTCTCTTCCTCTTATTATTCATGAGTGTAGAGGGATTCTTTTTTGGTGTATTCTTGTCCTTGGGCGAGATCTCTTTCCCGAATTATCCCCAGAATAGAAGATAATCCCATGTCTTCTGATGCAGGAGCATCCACACTTAATTAAGCAAGCCAGCGCGTGAAAGCAAAGGAACAGCTAGAAAGGCACCAGCATTCAAAATTTTTGAAACCTTGTAATATATGGCTGCGCCAAACATAAATACGTTGATGTGATGAAGCGCACTTATACCTTGCAACGGACCTTGAGTGGATAAGCTCTCGTCCTTAGGTAGCTGAGGCATTTACTTAGATTTAATGCAAGTAGATAGAATAATTAACTGTAGATTAAACAATTTTTCTTTCAAGAGGGAAAACAGAATATAGGCACCCTCCCTTATATCATTGTAGTGTGAGCATTAGATTATTCAGCATTAGCATCCGGAGAAGAAGAGAAGCAGAGCAGAGGGCTTGTTAAGAACCTCCATGTACAAACATTGAATTAATAGGAAAGACTTTGGTTCAATTCCATGGATGTGTTTGATCTCTGTGTGTTGTTGATATTATGCGTGTGCATGTTTGCTTCTTTTTATGCTTATCTTTTATATGCTGCATATGTGATTGCATACCAGGTTCGAAACCTGGGGGAATTAAGTGAATGAGTTTCAGTGGTTTCTCTGCTTGAGCCAGGAGATTCTTGCATAGAGTGCAGTTGAATTCCTCTGCATAGAGTGCGTTGAGGAGGCTAAGCAGTTAAACTCTTGTTCTCACTTGCTCAGAGTGAATTTGGTTGTTCAAGTCGTGCAGGTGAAGTGCAGGTCGAACGTGAAGTCTCAGTAGCAAGTCTGAGTAGAAAAAGGTTGGGATTGCTGTGACTGCGAGTGTACAGAATCCAGAGATCCTCAACATAGTTAGGGTCGGTGCAGGTTGAAGTCGAACCCAGGGAGCGTGTTCGAGAAGTTCTGAAGGAGTCAGAATTCCAGAAGCTCAGGAGGGATATTACCTTGGGCTCAGTTGAAGAGGAAAAGGTGGTGAAGTGGAGAACTCTTCAGGAGAAGAGAATCGACGAATTGAACTTCAGAAGGAAGAAAGGGAGTCTTCAAGAATGGGTCGAACATGTTGGTCCTCGTGTATCGGCATATCGGGATCGGCGGGTGCAAGCATTTCATGCACGTCGAAGTCGGGAGTTGCGATTTCCCGATTTAGTCAGAGCCGTCAATCGTTGGAGGGACAGGTGACACAAGATCTTGAGGATTCAGGACTCAGTACTTCAGCATTTGTAAAGTCGAGAGGAGCACAGAGAAGTCGCGAGGCTGCGAGTTGCGACGGGTTCCACGGAGTGTGTGTGGGATACCACACGTGGTATCGCACATCGACGTTCGAAAGAATGAAAGGTGAGTGACTCTATATTGTTCATCTGTTGATTTCCCGATAGGGAAACCTCTGACACCTAGGAGTGTTGACCGTTGACATCGGGGATCGGGGTTTTGGTGTTTGATTACACAAGGACAGTGTTGCAAGCCTCGCGATATCGCGAGACCTGATCTCCCGATACGCGAAGAGGGGATCGCCGAGAGGTATCCTGTGGGTGACGAAAACTCCCGGGAGGCGTTAGAAGGGAATAGACTCTTCGGGTCGTAGAGAAAGAGAAGGTCCTGGTGGAGCGACCGCCCACTGAGGGGTAGGGTTGCGTCAGAGTGGTATCAGAGCCTAAGTTAGAGTTCTCTTTGGTTGGATAGCAGAGAGAAGAAGATAGAATGCCGCCCAGAAGGGAGAGGTAGTCACCTAATAAGGAAGACAGGGACGTGAGAAGAAGGGGTAGGCTAGCAGGAAATGATGAAATAGAGCGAGAGATGAGAGATCTCCGAGCCAGACTCGATGAAATGGAGACTTCCCAGAGACGTGGTGTTGGTGCTGCAGATTTCGGTGATCCTGAGATCGAAGAGGAAGCTGGACATGATGGAGAAGAGGTCACAACAGAAGATGCGTCAACAGAGAGGTTGATAAGAGCTATTTCGAGGATGAGCTTGAAAACAAAGATGGACATTCCCGTCTATGAGGGAAGTCTAGATGCAGAGGAATTGCTAGATTGGATCCGAGCATTGGATACCTACTTAGATTATGAAGATATCGAAGAGGATAAGAAGATAAGACATGTTGTCACGAAGTTGAAAGGACATGCAGCCTTATGGTGGGACGAACTGCAGGCGGAGAGACGTTCCTGAGGAAAACAGAAGATCAAAAGCTGGGATCAGATGATCGCCAAGATGAAGGCGAAGTTCATTATGAGGGACTACCAGATCACTCTGTTCAGGCGCGTGCAGAACTTGAGGCAGAAGTTGATGTCGGTAAGAGAATACACCGAGGAGTTCTACAGGCTCAACATCAGGGTTGGTCATCGGGAAAGTGATGACGAAAAGGTGGCGAGATACCTGAATGGTCTCAGGTATGACATTCAGGATGAATTAAGCATGGTTACCATCTGAACAGTTGAGGATGCGTACCAGATGGCTCTGAAGGCAGAAGAAAAGTTGAGCCGTAAGCAAGGACAGCGAGGGCGAGGCAGAAGCCATCCCAGAGGCAAAGTTGTTTCCCTAGAGAGAGCTCAAAAGCCCAAGGTGGATTGGAGAAGACTTGAGGAAAAAGTTGAAAGAGGTGGAACCTCACAGCAGAGGAAGCAAAATTTTGAACCAAGGAGGCAGCACAATGATCAGCAAGGAGGATATGCTGACATGAACACATTTCCTCATACCCGAGGTCGAGGCAAAGGTCGAGGAGGAGTTATCACATGTTTCACATGTGGTAAAGATGGACACAAGGCCGTTGACTATCCAGACATAAAAATGGACGGAGGAAAAGCTCACATCGTTGAGGCGCAGCAAGGCGTGATGTCGAGAACGAGGATGCTGACAGCAGTAGATCCCTGGGGACGCACAAAATTATTTTAGCACCTGAGAAAGAAGTGGACAGCTCAGTGCAGTGGAGAAGACTGTTCAGAACGACTTGTACAGCCCAGGACAGGAAATGCAAAGTCATCATTGACAGTGGGAGCACCGAAAATCTCGTTGCGACTGAGATGGTTGAGAAATTGGAGCTGATGACAACTAAGCACCCGAGCCCATATAAAGTCTTGTGGTTACAGAAAGGACATCGGGTAAGTGTCACTAAACAATGCTTAGTTAAAATTAAAATTGGGAATTATCATGATGAGATTCTGTGCGATGTTATTCCCATGGACGTGTGCCATATATTGCTGGGTAGACCATGGCAGTATGATAGGAATGTTGTTCATGACGGGAGGATGAACACATACACCTTAGAGAAGGATGGAAGAAGTCATAAACTGCTGTCGATAAAAGATAAGGAAGTAAAGCCTGAAACGAGCAGCACGATACTTCTCATGAGTGGGAAAGAACTTCTCACGGAGCTGGAGAAAGATGAAGATCCACAATTCTTTGTTGTCAGGAAGTCGAGAACTGTCTTGACAAGCACAAGAGTGGATGACTTTCCAGAGGAGATTCGGCAACTACTGGGAGAGTTTGTTGATATCATCGTGGATGAACTACCGCGTTCATTACCACCGATGAGGAGTGTGAGTCATCATATTGACCTCATACCTGGAGAAAGTTTGCCAAACAAGGCAGCGTACAGGTTGACACCTCAGGAGAATGAGGAAGTCAAAAGGCAGGTACATGATCTGCAGGATAAGGGACTGGTTAGAGAGAGTCTGAGTCCGTGTGTTGTTCCGACCGTATTGAGTCCGAAGAAGGATGGAGGCTGGAGGATGTGTACAGACTCCAGGGCAATTAACAAGATTACCATCAGGTACAGGTTCCCACTGCCAAGAATGGACGACTTGATGGATTGCCTGAGTGGGGCAAATTATTTTTCAAAGATAGACCTCAAGAGATGATATCATCAGATCCGAATGAGAGAGGGGGATGAATGGAAGACAGCGTTCAAGACAAACGAGGGTTTGTATGAATGGCTGGTCATGCCGTTTGGGTTGACAAACGCACCGAGCACATTCATGAGGCTGATGAATGAAGTCTTGTGGGAATTCATTGGCAAATTTGTGGTGGTATACCTGGATGATATATTGATTTTCAGCAAGACCAAGGCTGAACACTTGAGACATTTAGCCATTGTGATGAGAAGGCTACAACAGGAGAAACTGTTGATCAATTTGAAGAAGTGTTCCTTCATGCAGACATAACTCATTTATTTGGGTTTTGTAATATCGGCGAATGAGTTAAAGATGGATCCTGAGAAGGTTGAGGTGATCAGGAATTGGCCATCGCCGAGGAATGTTTTTGATGTAAGAAGCTTCCATGGACTTTCTAGTTTCTACCGAAAGTTCATTCGTAACTTCAGTGGAATTAGCGCTGCAATGATGGATACTGTAAGGAAGCAGCACAAGGTTTTTCAGTGGACAGTAGAAGCTGAGAGGAGCTTCAATCTGTTGAAACGAAAGATAACTGAGCAACCAGTGTTAGTGCTGCCTGATTTTCAGAAGACCTTCCAGGTGAAGTGTGACGCCAGTGGGTATGCTGTTGGAGGGGTTCTGAGTCAGGATGACAGACCTGTGGCATACTACAACGAGAAGCTGGATGATGCGAAGTTGAAGTACTCCACGTACGACAAAGAATTCTATGCCATCATACAGTCATTGAAGAAGTGGAGGCATTATCTCATACCCAAAGAGTTCATTTTGTACATCGATAATCACGCATTGCAATTTGTGAGTCAGCAGGAGAAGCTGAACCAGAAGCATGAGAAATGGGTGGAGTATATGTAAAACTTCACATTCGTCATAAAGCACATTTCGGGAGCTGCGAACAAGGTAGATGACGCCTTGAGCAGAAAATGCTTGCTTCTGCAGGAATTCAGGGTCAAGACTTTGGGTTTTGAAAACATGAAGGAGATGTATG
>JZKD02S1650744.1:1421096-1466194 GCA_000966675.3 Picea glauca
AAAATGTTTATGAAGAATGGCCACAGTTTTCTCCACGCCAAAATGTCCTGCCATTCGACTGTAGTGGGCTTCCCAAATTATCTTTTCACGCTTGATTTTAGTAACTCATAGATGGACCATATGGAATAATAGTCTGTCCTAAATGTGAAAATATGTGACCATCGTGCCTGTACCCAAGAGATGATAGGTGGTGGCAAAGTTCGGATCTTTCTGATAAAGTTGGGGCCACTTAGATGTCTCATGTCCACAAGACATTTCGGGAGCTGCGAACAAGGCAGATGACGCCTTGAGCAGAAAATGCTTGCTTCTGCAGGAATTCAGGGTCAAGACTTTGGGTTTTGAAAACATGAAGGAGATGGATGCTAGTGATGATGATTTCGGCGAAGCATATGAAGCAGCCGAGAACCCAGTTCTCAGGGATAGGAGTCCGTGGATAGAATTCTTGATACAGGATGGATTGATATTCAAGGGCAATCAACTCTGCATTCCATATTTCTCTATGAGAGAGAATTTGGTGAAGGAAAAGTACAACGGAGGACTAGCAGGTCATTTCGAGCATGATAAGACATTCGCCAAGCTGAGCAAATCATATTACTGGCCAGGCATGCGAGCAGATGTGAAGCGATTTGTTGATAGGTTCAGAATATGTCAACATGCGAAGGGCCGAAAGCAGAACACAAGGTTATATCAACCGTTGCCCATACCCGAGAGGCCATGGGAGGCCATTAGTATGGATTTTGTGTTGGGATTACCGAGAACACAACGAGGAGTGGATTCCATTTTTGTTGTGGTGGACAGATTCTCGAAGATGGCACATTTCATCCCGTGTCATAAGACTAGCGATGCGACGCACATTGCCAACTTGTTTTCAAAGAGATCGTGCGGTTGCATGGATTACCCAGGAGCATAGTCTCGGATCGAGATACGAAGTTCATAGGCCATTTTTGGAGGACGTTATGGAAGAAGCTGGGGACTGATCTGGAATACAACTCAGCGTATCATCCACAGGCAGATGGACACACCGAGGTGGTAAATCGAAGCCTTGGAGATTTGTTGAGAAGCCTAGTGACGGAGCATCACACCAGTTGGGATCAGATCCTACCACAGGCAGAATTCGCGTACAACGATTCGGTGAATCGAAGTACAGGTAAGAGCCCATTCCAAATTTTGTATGGTACATAGCCGAGAGGAGTGTCTGAGCTCAGGAAGCTAGAACAGGATGAGACTAACAACGCAAGGTCTAAAGAGTTCGCTGAGGCGATAAAAGAACTTCACGCAGAGGTGAAGCAGCGACTTCAGAGATTAAATCAGGAGTACAAGCGCAGAGCCGATCAGAGGAAGAGGCAACTTCAGTTTGAAGTTGGAGACATGGTTCTGGTGCACCTGAGGAAAGAAAGGTTCCCAAGGGGAACATATAACAAACTCAAAATGAAGAAAATCGGACCATGCAGAATTTTGAGAAAATTTGGTGAGAACGCATACGAGCTTGAGTTGCCAGAGGGCATCGGGATATCTCCGATTTTCAACATTTTGGATTTATACCCTTACAGGGCTGAAGAAACAGGCATTGGAACTGAAGAACTAGTGGTCTAGTGGCAGAAGCATTTACCAGTTGCACAGAAACCTCAGATGAGTGCATACTGGATAAGAGAGCAGGTAAGAAGACCAGGAGAAAGCAATACCTTGAGTACCTGGTAAAGTGGAGGAACCACCCAGTAGAGGATGCTAGCTAGGAAACAGAGGCAATCATACAAAAGCATGGTCACACCGTGCAGCAGCTCATGGAGAGGAGCCCGTGAAATCTTTTGAGCCGAGGAGTATGATGCAGGAGCATCCACACTTAATTAAGCGAGCCAACGCGTGAAGGCAAATGAACAGCTGGAAAGGCACCATCATTCAAAATTTTTGAAACCTTGTAATATACGGTTGCGCCAAACATAAATACGTTGATGTGATGAAGTGCACTTATACCTTGCAATGGACCTTGAGTGGATAAGCTCTCGTCCTTAGGTAGCTAAGGCATTTACTTAGATTTAATGCAAGTAGATAGAATAATTAACTGTAGATTAGACAGTTTTGCTTTCAAGAGGGAAAACGGAATATCGGGACCCTCCCTTGTATCATTGTAGTGTGAGCAATAGATTATTCAGCATTAGCATTCGAAGAAGAAGAGAAGCAGAGCAGAGGGCTTGTGAAGAACCTCCATGTACAAACATTGAATTAATAGGAAAGACTTTGGTTCAATTCCATGGATGTGTTTGACCTCTGTGTGTTGTTGATATTAAGCTTGTGCATGTTTGCTTCTTTTTATGCTTATCTTTTATATGCTGCATATGTGATTGCATACCAGGCTCGAAACCTGAGGGAATGAAGTGAATGAGTTTCAATGGTTTCTCTTCTTGAGCCAGGAGATTTCTGCATAGAGTGCAGTTGAATTCCTCCGCATAGAGTGCGTTGAGGAGGCTAAGCAGTTAAACTCTTGTTCTCACTTGCTCAGAGTGAATTTGGTTGTTCGAGTCGTGCAGGTGAAGTGCAGGTCAAACGTGAAGTCTCAGTAGCAAGTCTGAGTAGGAAAAGGTTGGGATTGTTGTGACTGCGAGTATACAGAATCCAGAGATCCTCAGCACAGTTGGGGTCGGTGCAGGTTGAAGTCGAACCCAGGGAGCGTGTTTGAGAAGTTCTGAAGGAGTCATAATTCCAGAAGCTCAGGAGGGATATTACCTTGGGCTCAGTTGAGGAGGAAAAGGTGGTGAAGCGGAGAACTCTTCAGGAGAAGAGAATCGACGACTTGAACTTCAGAAGGAAGAAAGGGAGTCTTCAAGAACGGGTCAAACACGTTGGTCCTCATGTATCGGCATATCAGGATCGACGGGTGCAAGCATTTCATGCACGTCGAAATCGCGAGTTGTGATTTCCCTATTTAGTCAGAGCCATCAATCGTCAGAGGGACAGGTGACACGAGATCTTGAGGATTCGGGACTCGGTACTTCGGCGTTTGTAAAGTCGAGAGGAGCACGGAGAATTCGCGAGGCCGCGAGTTGCGACGGGTCCCACGGAGTGTGTGTGGGATACCACACGTGGTATCGCGCATCGACATTCGGAGGAATGAAAGGTGAGTTACTCTATACCGTTCATTTGTCGATTTCCCGATAGGGAAACCTCCGACACCTAGGAGTGTTGACCGTTGACATCGGGGATCGGGGTTTCGGTGTTTGATTACACAAGGACAGTGTTGCAAGCCTCGCGATATCACAAGACCCGATCTCCCAATACGCGAAGAGGGGATCGCCGAGAGGTATCCTGTGGGTGACGAAAACTCCCAAGAGGAGTTAGAAGGGCATAGACTCTTCGGGCCGTAGAGAAAGAGAAGGTCTTGGTGGAGTGACCACCCACTGAGGGGTAGGGTTGCGTCATCTTCTCTCTTCTCTGGAGTTCCTCCATCACTATAACCTTTATGAGGCCATGATGGAAAACCCTATTGTGCACCTTATCAGGCTTAACTTGAACTTGGTGTGACATCTTAGTGAATCTCCTGTGAAGGTAATGGGGTAGATTGAGATGAAACTTTCCTATAAAATGTTTCATCAGTTTGAAGTGATAGAGAATGACTCTACCATATCTACCCTCACAAGTGATGTACACTTCAATTGCCTTAAGAAAATGCTGCCATTTCTCCTCCAGGTAAGACCTAGGAACATCCTTTTGCCAAATAATGCTTTGAAAATCAGCCTTAAGGTAAGACCTAAACTCAATATACTTAGTGACAGTTGTTTTAAACCATATCTCACCTTTATTATGCATATCTACCTCATCAATTTACATTAGCATTAGTCCCAACATTAATTTTTCTCCATCAAAGCTTTAAGCAAAGGCTTTAGCAACACCTTGGGGATACCCTTGTAATTTCTCAAAATACCTGTAACAACCTACTTCTTTAAACATCTGGAAAATCTCAGGATGAGATTCTAGATATAAGACATCATTCATTTCCTTCCTGAGAAAATTTCCTCCACTGGCCATCTGGAGAAAACGTTAATACCTGTAAACAAAAAAATCGGGCTAGAGTGGAAGATCAACACTGATGTAGGGCAAAATGGAAGTCAGATGGAGGAAAATTGCGTGAGGTAGACTAGTGGTTTGAATGAAAACCTTTTAAATGAATATTTTGTAGACTAGAAACTATAATTCTCATTCAAAATAGAGAACTCCATATGGTTTGTTGGTTAGATTTGATAAGGACAAATGATTTTCGATGATGGAAGATTCCCGAAATGACAATAAGGATTTCAGTTATGATAGCTTAGGGTTTAATGATTTATCAAAACATCAATTAAAATCATAATAGAACACCTCATATCATGACAAATTATCCTCATACATGATTTCATCGACATTTAGAATCATCATGACATGTGTAATGATGGCAGTTTGAGAGTTTGACGGGACAGACTAATCGTTGGAAATATTTTGTGATTTTCTACAGCTAATAAGACCCTGCACCTACCTTTTTAGCTGCAAAAAGTGAGAACTTTTGGAATCTTATAACACATTGAAAACTAAGCCTTAGCTACTGAAAGCTAAATTTTGACATTTTCACATTCAAGAGTTCAAATCATCACTTGCCAACTTTGGATATGCTTGGAGACCTCTTTGACACATAAGATACATCACTAGACCATTACACTTGATCTTCTTATCATGAATACATTCTCAAAATGATCAGAGAAAAATTTCCTAATAGGTAACTGGAAACTAGATGACTATATCATAGAACCCTAATAGGGCCAACATTGAAACTTTTTCAAACAGTTTCTATATGCACTGAAATTTGTCATGGATATATTAGCCTATGGCTTACCTTTACCAAACACTAAGCCTAAATTGTCACCTATATTTGTATTATTCATTTAGGATATTAGTAATATATCATCAAGTGATGACTAATGAGTTAGTTAAGATTTCCTAGCCTAGTCATCATGCATGATTTTAGGATCTAGAGAAAATCTCTCTATGAGGTGGCATCACCCATTGTACTATAAATAAGTAACATTGGAGTGAATACATTTGTAGTGTTGGCTAGTGAGCCTTTTCAGCCATGTTTTTATTCTTCTTTATGTTTTATAAATTGGTATTAGATTTGGTTCTGGCTTAAATCCCTCATGGGAAAGATAGGAAGATGTGAGAGTAGATTCTGCTATAGTAGTAGGATTAGAATGTGAGTAGAGAGTTTCCAGTGTGAGTGCATTTCCATGTGTCTGATTGAGAGTAGAATCATTTGCTGTGTGAATTCCCATGTGATTTCTGTGCGAATGTGAGTATTTCTGTGTGAAAGAGAATTTCCTTGTGAATAAAGGACCATTGCATAAGAGAACTGACGAAGAAATTTTCAGCTCTGTTGTCTCGAAGTTGTTGACAATTTCTTCCACGGCGTTAGCTTTGGCCCTGGTCGTGTGCTCGGCGAGTTTCGATTCTTCATCTGTCATGCCCACCCATGACCTTTCGTTTCTCCTTTTATTACGCCTACTGGGACTTCCAGGGCACTGAAATTGCAATGCTCGCCAATTCCCGAGGTTTGAACCCTTGATCTGCCTGACATTCAAAGGCTCTAGGTTTTAGAGTGTAATTCTCGAAATCCATGACAGGCTATTGTTGGCCATGTGGGATTTTGGATTTGTTGTGGTAGCACATTTTTATTTCATCCCGATTGTGAGGGCCGATGCATGATTTCACCGAAAATATTCTCAACAAAGCTCATGGCAGGTTTCAATCCCATGGCTTGCGTGTGGACAGTGAAAACTAAAACAGAAATAGACCACCATGATCGGGCCTCATGAGTGAAACAGATGTGAACTTGTGAGCTTCGACCTCATGACCTCATCTAGTGAAAGAAGATCAGAAGCACATCTTTGCATCCATGGGGAACTTCTACGGATCTGTGGAGAAAAAAAAAAGGAAAGGAACAAATTGTTGAGTCACTAAAATAGTTGAGAAGAAATTATGTCGACTTTTTTTCTGATTTTGACATTGTAAAATCACTAATGCTGCTAGCAATTCCTTGTGAATTATTTGTTATCACAGAAATCCAATACTCTTTTCTTCACATGCTTATTATAAAAAAAAAAAAGGTGGACGGATTCATATTCAAAGTTATGTAAACTGTTCATTCCTAGAGAGTGTGTGAGGAGAAGAGTAGCCACCAGGTTGTCTTTTCTGAGAAAAAGTAAGGAAGAATAAATCCACTTGATTGTCACCGATTTCAATCCAACTGAGCCATCATTTCAAAGAGCTGAGCCACCATTCTGTTTTCAATTACACAGATCGTGTTGTTGAAAATAAGTAGTGATCTGTTGCTGAGGAATGGTCTGTGAACCACCATTCTGTTTTCAATTACAAAGATCGTGTTGTTGAAAAGAAGTAGTGATCTGCTGCCGAAGAATGGTCTGTGGATCAGAGTAATATCCCAATGATCAGCACCTTGTGATTGTGTTGTGTGTGTGATGTCCTCCAATTAGAATTTGTCTTTCAGATAAGACACACCATTAAGGAACCGTCATTCATACACTATGTCAATTCAAGCTCAAATCACGATTGGTGATTCTTGTAGTGAAAACATTGGGCACGAAGATGTGCAAGTTGCATGATTGTTGGAGGTTGTATATTGGGTGACTGTGCATTATCAAATAAACCTTTGCATTGACATCTGAACCGTGGAAGAGAGATCGCTACAAGATCTGGTGAATTGGAGGAAAGACTCTACATTGGAAAATTTCATTAATTGAGCGTTGTGATTATTTGCCTCAGCCGCCATTAGAGAAGGGGACACCATTGGAATGAAGGATGAAGGAGCCGCTATTGTGAAAGATCAGTGTTTGCATGCGTTCTCTAGCTCCTGTAATCGCCTTAAATTTGTCTGTAGATTTGAAAATAAATTCCTCAGGATCAATGCTTCTATAACCAGGGCCACTTGTAAATTTTCAAATATTGTTCATTGCACTATAAACGTGTGAAATATTCATATCCACGATCATGGAATAGGTTTTTTAATATTTTTTTTAAGGTTCAAGGATTTTTTTATTTATTAAAAGATCTTATCTCCTCTCCTCGTTGAAAAAGAGTGGAAAAACTTTGTAAATGGTATAAAAAGAAAATATACAAAAGTTAAATTTGCATGGAAAGAAAATTTCTCTTTAGTGTTAAGAGATAATTATATTTGGGCGATGTGACAAGAAGACATCTTAATAAAATAAAGTTTTGTTTTTCTCTGTGTCCTAGATCCGCCCGAAATTGAATAAGGGGATCCTAGGTACACCTTGTGTAGTGTGTGTTGATGATTTTTTAATGGTTGTCTTATGAGCTACTTTACGTCTAGTTTTGACATTATCCCACATACATGGAGTAAAAAGAAGGTTAATGAAAAAAGCATGGTTAATGAAATAAGCATGGTTCCAGTGAAACACATACATTCAAGCACAATCAAAGCTCTCAATTAAGAAGAAAAGAAGATATCAAATTGGAAGTCACATCAACATTGGTCACATCAAGATCATAATCAAGGATTCGAAGCATCATCAATTTGAAGGTTAATTCAACTTTGAAATCATGATTTATTGTAACTTGAAAATTGTCCTTTTGTAAGTTTACTTGTCTTTTTAAAATCAAGTCGAGTTGAATTGAATTTTTCATAAGGTGCATTTTCGGCTGAGCCCAACACCCTAGAGTCATTTTGAGTCATTATTGGCAAGGATGATTACTTGAAGCTCATATCATTATAATCCTTTGGGATGCATTTTCGGTGGTAACCGACATCCTAAACTTCCTGGAAGCAAGTTCAAGAAAGAAAAGTTCAAGCGAGTGAGAAACAAATTCAAGCGAGCGATAAGAGCAAGTGAATGAGAAGTTCAAGCAAGGTAAGTTCAAGTGAGCATGAATAGCAAGTGAGCGTGAATTTAAAGTGAGCGATTCAAGTGAGCGAGTTGCAGATAAGCCTTCTTCTATCGAGTCAAAATTGTAATAAGGATCTACCTGCACAAGGAGACCTCTTTTAGTGTTTTTGAAAATGGCTCGAAGTCTCGAATTATTAGAGTTACTGAACACTCTAATAAACACCACTGAAGACAACAAAGTGACATTGAACAAAAAAACTCTTCAATCAGTGCTAACTTGTTTGCAAGTGATGCAAGATAAATCTATACTTCTTCAATCTCTATCCCAACTATTGAATGATGAGTTGATAGATCTCAAAAATCAATAACTAGTGAATTGTTCTAAACTATTTTTTGTTCATAACAACCCTCTCTATGATGATAATGATGATGATGATGATGTTTTTAATCAAAAACCAGTAAAGGAAAAAAACAGTGATACAATTTCAGAATCAGTTTTAGATGAAGTTGAATATATTCATGAACCTACATTTAAAGAGTTTTCTTGTGATTTCAGTGAAGAAAACTTTTCAATGATGCATCAACATGCAGTAAATCTGCCTCCACAGATTTCAAAGAAACAGGTTCAGAATACTCTTCCCAATCCCATCATCAGACCTTGGGAAGAAATCATCTTCAACAAGAATAGAATAGGAATTGGATATGACAAGGAAGTTACCTTTCATATTCTTGATTATTCCAAACCAATCAAGTTCCAAAGTGTTGGATTCCTTCAAGAAGCTTCAACTTCACCTATTCAAGTTCAATATCAGAATTATAAGTGCCAACATTGTAATCGAGTTGGTCACAAGGAGAATTAGTGTTTTGATATCCATCCTTGCTAGCATTGTGGCAAGCATAACTATTCTTCAAACAGATGTTCAACACTGAAGAAACCTGCAAGATTGAAGATTCACTATGAGTGGATTGATCCTTGGAAATGGTCATCAACAACCAAGTGATTATATAAGTCTTACCAAAGAATTCAATCTCGAGTAAAGACCAATATTGGATCACATAACATTTTTGTACCTCACATAAGTGGTCCCCTTATGGCATAGCTTTTGAGCATGGCCCTCACGAGATGAGATAACATGTGGTTTTTTCTGCATGCCCACTTTGTGTTGTACTCAAATGGAACAAGTATAGTACTCTCTTGAGCCTAGAAGGGGGGAGTACAATGATGTAACTCTCATACACCTTAAGGGGGGGAGTTCAGAATTCCAGTGATGATGGTTCATGAAACCACTTGTGGTCTCTCCTTTTAGATGACAAAGGGGGGAATTGATGATGGAATTGGTTGTCAAAGAAAAAGTTTCAGAAACAACATACATCAAGTATGCCAGATGGGCATGAAATTTTCCAAATGGGCAACTGCGGTCTATAAATGACAGACTTTGGAAGAATTATGGTTCAATAAGTTTAAGTTGAATCATATAGATTTTGATTTTGAGATCAATGATGTGAACATTTGGTTCACATAAATGGTCATTCGACCTAGAATAGGACAAGAGGATCCTTCTACATTGCAGCTTGGTATTTGATTGAGTTGTTAGGCATTTTCAAGGATGTGTCAGACTAGAAGTTGATTCACTTCTCTTGGTTCACTCTCATCAAATTGGAGTTTACATTAAGTAAAAAAATTGCATGCATCCTGGCTCACATGATTACATTGTGAGATTTTCCAGAGATAACAGGCTTTGACAAGATTATGGTTCAATGACTTACAATTGAATCATACACATTATACATTGGGATGTTTTTGGACACCTAAAAGTGTCAAGATTGGTTAGTGGTTATCCAAAAACCATCAGATACATGGTATCAATTTGTTAGTGGTTATCCCAAACCACATATTCAGAGAGTACTTTCAGTGATACATTGATAGTAGAGTGGTGATACTACATGTTCACCAATTAGCAGAAGACATCAGATTCTTCTAGCTAAAATACTTGGCAAAATGATCAAATTGTCAAGCAATCAGGGAATGTTCAGATATTGCAGCTATTCACTTCCATATCTCATCTCTCTTCCATTTCATTTCAAATGAACATGTTCAACATCCATACTAGCGGTTTTTCAAGCAGTTCTTCATTGAGGCTCAACACATGAGTTATAGTAGACTTGGAATTGATACCAGTTTATGCTTTATTGCTGGTATTATTGATTGGACTTGGGATTGAGGAGGAGATTGTTAGCCTATGGCTTACCTTTACCAATCACTAAGTCTAAATTGTCACCTATATTTCTATTATTCATTTAGGATATTATTAATATATCCTCAAATGGTGACTAATGAGTTAGTTAAGATTACCTAGCCTAGTCATCACGCATGATTTTAGGATCTAGAGAAAATATCTCTATGAGGTGGCATCACCCATTGTACTATAAATATGTAACATTGGAGTGAATACATTTGTAGTCTTGGCTAGTGAGCCTTTTCCACCATGTTGTTATTATTGTATATGTTTTATCAGAATCGACTATTCACATGCTTTAACTGTATGGGAGGGTTTATGGAATAAAATTTTACTGACACACCCACTTTATTCCATCATCAATTCATCATGTAAACCATAAACCCTAATTTGTTTTCAAAGTACACAATTTGGTTGACGCAAGTTTTAAGTTTTCATCAGTCTTTCTTCATTTTTCTTTTAGGTTCTACATTAATGTATATACAATGTATCTATATCATAGTTGTGATGAAAAATACCTCTTTTTCATTGATTTATTAATCAACACCATAAAAATACTAGAGGCGGGCAACAATGACATGTTGATTGCTTAATCAACACCATAAAAATGTTGATTTTATATGCCTGTCTAACAACTTGAGCTCTGCTATCTCCTCCTACAACTTTTGAATCTTTAAATATTTGTCCATATTCTTTTTTATTGATGTCTCAGGTACTTCAAAGTTTGGATATTAAACCTTAGTTTCCCCTCTCTCACGGTTCATCCTGTATACACCGTGGCATTGGAGGTTTTTCCATTAAAAAGAGTGGCACTATTCTGCCCATCTTGACTACGGAAAAACCTTGGCCCTCCACTCTAGAAATTGTTTAAGAAGACCAACATGGCCTATCATTTTATGACTTGTATTTTGATTGGATGATTGTGTAATTGTCGACGAGCTTGCCCATTTGGTCGTATGGTAGTTTTGTTGGTTGGTTTATAGTCATTGGATCAGTTATAATAGTGGTAAACCCTACATTACCAATTACACTTTAAAATAACACAGTTACTCTCCTTATGTCGATAGCTCAGTGTTGTTAATGGAAAGGGCCTCTTCCCCTATTCGATTGGATGAGTGAGTATGTGTCTTTGCTACAACTTGTTAGGTTGTTTATTTTTTAAGACAGTGACGAGTTGTTTGGTAGATGCACAGTCACTAGTTTTTTCACTGATGATTATTTGAATGTTTATCTAGCATTGGTGAAAATGATTGACGTTGGTCATGTCATGTTGTGTGTTTGCAAAATAGACATGTGTGGATCTATCTTCCTTTATACTACAAAAAAGTACCAGTTCACAAGGAAGCTACCACATAAGGTTTGTTTCAATCATATTCCTTTATCTTTGTTATTTGAATGTTAAGGAAAATAAACAACCATACTTTAAGCATTCACACTTGTACACATTTCATCTTCTACTTGCACCAAGAAATCCATACCATTGGTTGGGATTATTTTTTACATTTGTGGACCAAATTAGATACTCCGAAGGGTGAACAAATATAACCAACCTCCAAGTAGAAGTGGTAAGGAGATGGTTGTAGATCTATTGTATCACACTCAATGGGAGCCAATGTGGCATAAGTAATGGAAGTGGTCACATAGTTCATTGGATCAATGCGAGTGATAGAATGGGTGAAGAAATTAGGTGTTGGACATTGTGAGGGATCACAATATTTGACCCAATCATTGGTTACAATGTTTCCTACATTAGGGAATTTCATGACATGAAAGAGTGAATATGCCATAGTATTGATGACATATATGTAATCATGTCCATGGAGGATATTTTAATATGATATACTAGTCATCGTTGAGACATCAATCAAGAAATTCTTACCAACAAACTTAATTGGAAGATTGGGCACATGAATACTTGTTGGGTTATAAAATCTATTGTCAAGGGCTTCAAACTCATTCATTGGTGGAATGAGAGTGGGGGATTCAATGTGTTTCAACTAGGTTAACAAGGAAATAGAACACAAGGAGGCCCCTTTATCCACTAAACATATGATTTTAAGCATATGATGAAGTTCAAACTATCACTCCAAGAAGACTAACACTGAAATCTATTGTTGAAAATACATATTAACATTCACTTTGATAGGTTTATGTGTTTCCCTAATGATCAAAGTGTGTTAATTTCATTATTTTTTCCAATGATCTTCAATTGTCTTAACATAATATTTTAACTTATGCTCCTAGAATGAACTTAGGTTTTCAAGACAAATATAGGAGAGCCCAGGTTTACAAAACCCTCTATTCCTTGAAGTTTTAATGAAACTTCAAAACTAATGGTTGGATACTAATAGATTTACCATGGTAGTATTAGGTTAGCATCCCTTTCGTGCCCTAAGGCATAATCATACAAGGAATTGATAAAAGGAATAATGGTTAGTTTTTCTTCATATAAAAAGGAACAATCATCATATATCAAATAAATGAAGTAATAAGGGAATGTTCACCTTTAATGACTTCAAATGCTAATTTCTATAGGTTCATTGTTGTCTTGTTCATTGTTGTCATGGTCATAACCGTTTTCATCATTATCATCATCATCATCATCATTTTCTTCATCATTGTCTGAGTCATCATCACCATCATCATTGTCATCATCACCATTGTCAACATCATCAACATTTACATTTTCATTATCATCATCACCATTGTCACCACCAATAATCAACATTGCCATTGTCCTACTCCTCCTCATCATCGTCATTGTCAATGTCATTGTCATAGATATTGTCGTTTTCATCGTCACTTTCATCACCATAATCAACATTGTCATTTTCATCGTCATTCTCATCATCATCATCGTCGTCATCATCATTTTTATGTGGGTTAGTGGTTATGTGGGTTATTAAGGTTATAGGCTAGGTGTTAGGAGTTATTAATTAGTAGTGATTTATATATATATAATGTATATTGATTATAATATATTATTTATATAATATATATTATTTATTTTACAACAAAGAATAAAATAAAAAAGCAAAAAAAAACATAAAAAACTTAAATATAAAAACATAAATAAAAAACAGAACACAAAAAAACAAAAACAAAAATACAAAATTTAAAAAGCAACAAAACATATTATATCCCACACGTATTCAATAGAGACCAAAACAAAATAGAACCCATGCCATTCGATAGTGGAGGATTCGATGACAATGGAGACAAATAAACCTCACAACTCAGACCCAAAGTGATAAAGGTGGCCCTATAGAACCTGTGTCATTCGATAGAGGAGGACCCGATAGCCTCATTCGACAGAGACAAATAACCTCACAGCTTTGACCCACAGTGATAGAGGAGGCCTTATATAGCCATTATCCCACAACAACCGCATCATGGAGTGGAGACATTCAATATTTGAACTTGCCAAAAATGGTAAATTATTTCTATCATTTTCACCCCTTTCTACCCTCTTAGTAGGGATTTTAGGTAGATATATATGGATTCATGACATGAAAGGTGGAGTCTAAAATGAATTTTCAACTATGGAGCTCTTAATGGATATAAACCTAAATGACCTTGGAATTTTTTAAATCGCGGGTTTGCAAACCCTAAGCCTATCATGTGAACCATACTTCTCACCATTCTTCCACTTTTGACATTCAACATTTCTTATTAATGGAAAATGTAGAGGTCTCTCACATCGGTTCAGGATTCTGCATCATGACACTCCACCTCCCACATTTCCTTGAAACTTCACCTCACGCACTCCATATCCACTACTTCATTGGTATGTGGAATGTAAAATCCCAAGAACAATTCCAATTTCCCCTCGCCTTCACATTCTCACATTCTTAAACACTTTGTAAGTGAGGAACTAGAGGAGAATCTTAGATTGAAGAGGAGAATAATTGAGTTGCAAGTTGCATTGAATATCGAGCCCTTATTTACACAACCATTGCTCATTAAAGTAACTAAATAGAATATGAAGAAGACTTCCAAGAAGACTACTAAGGAAAATGTATCCCAAGAAGTAATATGTGGATTTAGAAAGACTGCTTTGTTATTTGAGCTCTAGGAGGTGGTAAATAAATATTCCTTTCTTATTTGAAGGATTATTTATTTGAAAGAGTATTTCAAACTTGAACTTTAGAAGGACATGAATTTCAATTAGAAATATGTATAAAATTTAACTATAAAATTAATTGATATGAATGAGCATAAGAGCTACAAAGATAATCTTCCCTCGCACAAGATGTTGAAGTGTATAAGTGATGGTTGGGATAGTTATATTGATATTTTACAATAATTAATACCAACATGCAAAGTGTTTTAGGAGAGGAGAAGACAAATATTCTTTAAGTTATTTGACTCTATAAAATGGTTAGAGGGGCCCTACATTATGCAATATGACAATTTTTTTACTAAAGAAGGGTTTGAAGCATCATTAAAAGTTGCCAAGATCTCCTTGAGAGAATAATTTGATGGCCTTACAAGATTTCCTAGGGCAGAGATATTTATATGCACCACTAAATTTTTTATAGACAATTTCAATCATACCAATATTGTTTGGGAGCAAATGCACCTACAATTATATTAATTATTTGTACATTAGATTTATCCTTTTTGATGCTTTTACGAAAGTAAACTACATCCCTTTTATGTTGAAACCTTGAGTGGGATTGAAAGTGAAATGTTTTCACTTAGAGTAACGGTAGAAACTATTATATAAAAGTTTGGGTCAATAAATCTATAGAAGTATCCTCAAAATCCTCTCAAAGTAGTTATGACAATTAGGATTAATGAAGCAAACATGGCATTGTGAAGTTTCATTTAATCAAATTTCTTGGAAAGGAGAAGAGTTCATATTCCAACAATTTTTCCTCCTCTCAATTTTGTAATATCCCTCTATGACTTTCCCTTCCTTTATGTCCCCTTGTTGAGTTTTACCTTGCATTTTTCATAAGTTATTGCACAAGGAAAACTAGGTATTTAGTAACTTTCCTCCTTTTATGTCTTTAGGATTTCCCTATTATTCTAGGTGCATATGAGTCCCATCCTAGCTCTTGAAAGACAAGACATTTGATTTATTTGTTTAAGTATTAGTCATAGGATTTTTGTTGAGGATTGTGTTCACATTTGGGAACTTTTTGTTTGAATTCAACTCTACAAAGAACTATTTAAGTGCCATTTAAGTAAATCTCATCTATGGTCTTCACCTCAAATATAATTGTTTTCAACATAAACCTTGTGTCTTCTAAGAGCCCAACCAAATCCAACACATTGTTTTCTTTGTATTCCTTAGATTGTGGGGACCATCTCAAAAGACACCATAAATGGCTATAGGGATAGAGACCATATTATTTAGAGAACACTAAAAACTACACAATTTGTACAACTTAAGAAAAAATTAATATGGCAGAAAATAAAAAATTCTATAACTTTACCATAACTTTTTTTTTTATGTTACATGTTCTATACATATGAATTATTCGCATGAGGTGATTATTATAGTCCTTCCTTTGCAAGGGATAAATAGAGGAGAGGATGTATTTGAATCATGTTTTCTTAAAAAGAGGAGACAATGGATTTTTGAATCATGTTTTCTTTTGGTCCAATGAAGCGGGGCATGAATACGAACCTAGATCATGTAAAGAATGTTGTATCTTACTTTGAAATACTTATGTGGCATTCCTCTTATGAAACAAGGATTTGTATAATGTTTTATTTATTAAATTACTATTTTCAGTGTTTTACACACAACATATATTCACAACATGTGGGTTCACAATTAAAAACCCCCCTTTATGAATGAATTATGTGATAAGTTCTTGGTCAACAAGGTGAAGCCTCCATGATCCTTATGAGTATTCAAGATGTGTATGGTGGTCTCTATAATCATAATAGTTTGCTATGTTAGAAATGATGACATTTGATTCAATGTTGTAGATGTTTACTAAGTGAACTATGACATTTGCATTGTATTTTTAAAATTTGGGTCATTTTGCAGTTTTGAACACATAGTAATCTATCAAGAAATTATTTCTTTGCTTAAAAACTCTTGCTCCTTCCCATAGCTAGTTTTCATTGAAGTTGAATTTCTTGCATTTCATTTTCCTCTTGCATGGTTTAAAGATTCGAGTCAAAACGCCATCAGTTTCACGACCTCTCCTTTGAGTAACAACAACCTAAAATTAAGCGCTAATTAAAATTTATCTAACAACTTTTATAGGGATCTTCAAACCCATATTAGCTTAGGTGTAGAGCTTTGGAATAGGATTGTGAGAACAACTTTCAAAAGTTTCTTAACAAACATAAATCCTTGAGTTAGGAAGTGAAATCCACTTGCTATATCACTGACTTTGGGAAGCCCTTCTAACACAAGGGTCAATCACAAGGTCACATTGGGTCCCTCAGAGTAATCAACCCTTCTTTGTTGGTATTTTTGTCGAATTTTGATTGTCCCCCCTATGCTTTGGTATAGTAGGTGGTACCATAGAGGCCATAATATTTTAGACTTCCTACACAAGGTGATAGCATAGGGAAGGTGGTGTTGTACCTAGGATCGACATTGGCTAGACTCACTCAAACTCCTTGGAGGGTTGCCCACTACTTGGTGAGGTAACTTGCACCAAGGCATTAGTTTTTTAAGCAAGTTGTCAACGTAACTTTCCCACCCATCGAAACTCATCCCCTTCATGCATCAACTTTGCGATGTTGGATTCCATCACCAACTAGTGCTTATTTGTGAGAAGGTCTTTTTTCATGCTTAACTCCTAGATTAATTAGCATGTGTTGTTTTTTCTCCTTAGTTGGTGATGCAGGAGCATCTCCAACATCAAGTGAGCCAGTGTGGAAGCAAAAGACAGCTGGACAAGCACCAACATGAATTTTTGAAATCACCTTGAAGTTGTTGCACAATCTTAAATGTAGTCATTAAGAAGAAGCGCACGTGTATAATGTAAATGGACCTTGAGCAATTTGCTCTCGTCCTTAGTAGGTAGAAGGCATTTAAAGTAGTTAATGCAAGTAGGTAGAATTCAATTCTAGATTAGACAGTTTTAGAGTGCAAGAGGGAAACAGGATATAGACACCCTCATTGTGTATTGTAACATTATTGAAGCAACATTGTTGAAGAGAGCAAGAGCATGCAGAGAGCTGTGTAAGAACACCCATGTACAGGCATTTGAATTAATAGAAAAAGGTTGATTCAAATTCATGGTTTTGTGTTTGTTCTCTGTGTATTGATGTTGAATGATATGCTCATGAATGTTTGCTTCCTGTTATACATTTTCTTTATATGTTGTGTATACGATTTCATGTTTGAGTTTGAAGTCTGAAAGGAAGTAGGAATGAGTTTCAATTGTTTCTCTACCTAAGCCAGAGTTCCTGCAAGGAGTGTAGTTGAAGTGTCCGCAAGGAGTGCATTGACAAAGGACTCAGGTAGTTAAGCTTTTGTTCTCGTTCATTCAAAGGTGCAGTTGGGCACAAGAGCCATGCAGGGAGTGCGCAGGCTGAGTGAAGTTTCAGGGTTGTGGACCTGAGTGAAACATTGGGAGACTGCTGCTGCAGGTGTGCGTAGGGTCGAAGGAAATTCAGCACTTAGAAGTGTCTGAAGGTTGCCACAAGGAGTGTGCACAAGAGTCTTCTCTAAGACTCAGAGTTATAAGGAAGCTCAAGAAGGAAAAAGCCTTATAACCACTGACAGGGTTGCACATAAGTTACCCCTGGAAGAAATAAGAAGGCATCATAAGTTTGCGTGTAGGTGAACAAGTTTTCAGGGAGGAATACTTAGTTCATTTTGAAGAGATCATTAGGAAGGACAGACGGTCGGAATTCTTTGAGGAGAATTCGTGAATTTCTATGAACCGTTAGATCTTACAGAGGAACAGGGGAGTTACGGTGGATGTGTCGAAAGGTTCAAAGCTCAGGAGAGGCAGGACCATAGATCCAAGCCATAAGGGCCGACAGATCTACTCGTGGATTTTCATATCAGGTTTTTGCGGGTGGTAGTCCCATAAACTTGGAAAAGGGAATCGCGATATCACGAAACATGATATCTCGACGGATACAAGAATAGTGTGGGGCCACAAGAGTCGACAAGTGGACAGGTGGCGCACTGTATCGGGGTTTCACAGTGAGAAGTCCCGAAACAATTGCGTCAGGATTCGCGATACCGCGAAATACGAAGTACTGATAAGGTGAAGTGATGTTCAAGGGTCAAACTCGCACGTGTGTCAGAGTTTCGGCATATCAGGAATCAAGGGTCAGTAAAACAAGTTTCTTGACATCACGACCACCAAAATTGCGATAGGGAAAACCCCGATAGGAAAAAGGTCTGCGTTGACTGGTTGTCGAGCTTCAGGGATTCGAGAATCTAGCACTCGACCACTAACCTCGTGAAGTTGTGAAGTCCGATCTCCCGATTGTAAAGAGGAGATTTCGTGGAGAGTTTGTTGTGGGTGCAGATTTCTCAATAGGGAAATAGAAGAACATTAAGAGTTCTTCGGGCCAGTTGGAAGAGAAGATCGTGTGTGCATGCCGACCTTCCGACCTACGGGTTGTGTAGGGAGGGTGTCGGCGTCATTTTGGTATTAGAGCTCAGAAAGTTTCTTTTCTTTCTGTAGCAGAGAAGAAGAAGAATTCACCATGCCACCAAGAAGAAGGGACATGCAATCACCTGATCCACCAGAGGATAGGGAAATGTCGAGAAGAAGAGGCAGGCAGATGACAGATCCAGTTATGGAGAGAGAGATGCATGATCTACGAGCTAGACTCGAAGACATGGAGACAGCACAAAGACGCACAGTCGGTGCGGGGGATCTTAGTGATTTTGAAAGAGAAGTTGAGGCTGAACAAGAAGAAGAAGTTGCAGTTGAAGATGCATCAAACGAACGTTTGATACAAGCTATTGCAAGGATGGGTGCAAGAGAGAAAATGGACATTCCAGTTTATGAGGGAAATGTTGATGCAGAGAAGCTTCTAGACTGGATTAGATCTCTGGACACATACCTCGACTATGAAGTTTTTGAAGAAGATAAGAAAGTCAAGCATGTTGTCACAAGATTGAAAGGACATGAAACATTGCGGTGGGATGAACTACAAGCTGACAAACGCGGCAAGGGAAAGCAGAAGATCAAGAGTTGGGATAGAATGATCGCCAATATGAAGGCGAAATTCATCCCCAGAGATTACCAAATTACTCTGTTCAGGAGAATGAAGAACCTGAGACAGAAGCTGGTGATAGTGAAAGAATACACTGAGGAATTCTACAAACTGAACATCAGGGCAGGTCATCGGGAGAGCGATGATGAGAAGGTATCCAGATACATGAATGGCCTGAGATACGATATCCAGGATGAGATGAGCATGGTAACCATCCGAACGGTGGAAGATTCTTATCAAATGGCTATGAAAGCTGAAGAGAAGTTGAGCCAAAAGCAGAGTCAGAGGGGCTGAGGTAGAAGTCAGCCAAGAGGCAAATCAATTGCCCAGGATAAATATCAGAATCCCAGGGAAGACTGGAAGAAACCTCAGACTCGAATTGAGAGAGGTGGGACCTCACAACGAGGGTAGCATAATGAGCAGAGAGGAGATTATGATGACAACAACACTTTTCCTCATACTAGAGGTAGAGGAAGAGGAAGAGGCAGAGTGATCACATGCTTCACCCGTGGAAATAATGGGCACAAGTCTTATGAGTGTCCAAATAAAAAGAAGGAGAGTGGAGAAGCTCACATCGTCAAAGCACAGAGGTGGGATGTTGAAGCAGAAGATGTTGAAGGCAGAAGATTGTTGATGATGTGAAAATTCCTTTTGACACACGAGAAGGAGGTTGAGAGTTCAGTCCAAAGGACCAGACTTTTTCAGGACTGCTTGCAAGACCAAGGATAGGGTATGCAAGGTCATTGTAGATAGTGGTAGCATGGACAATCTCATATCTAAAAATATGGTAGATAAGCTGAAGCTGGAGACGACTGATCATCCAAGCCCATACAGAGTTTCGTGGCTACAAAAAGGAAACCAGGTAACTGTCACTAAACAATGTTTAGTTGAATTCAGGATAGGAGGATATAATGATAAGATTTTGTGTGATGTCATTCCTATGGATGTTTGTCATATATTGTTGGGTAGACCATGGAAATATGACAAGAATGTGATTCATGATAGGAGGATGAACACATACACCCTAGAGAAGAATGGGAGGACACACATGTTACTTCTAATTAAGGATAAGGAGGTGAAACTGGAAGTAAGCAACATAGTACTTCTCATGAGTGGGAAGGAAATTCTTACAGAGGTTAAGAAGAAGGAAGATCCACAGTTCATTGTGGTCAAGAAACCAATAATTGTGTTGACCAGCACAACGGTATATGATCTACCAGAGGAAGTTCAGGAACTGCTGGAAGATTTTGCTGACACAATAGTGGACGAATTACCTCGTTCGTTGCCACCGATCAGAAGTGTGAGTCATCATATTGATCTCATACCAGGAGCCAGTTTGCCAAATAAATCCGCGTACAAATTGATGCCATAAGAGAATGAAGAGGTCAGAAGGCAAGTCCATTATTTATTAGACAAAGGTTTGGTCAGGGAAAGCTTGAGTCCATCTGTTGTACCAACAGTACTCAGTCCAAAGAAAGACGGAGGCTAGAGGATGTGTACCAACTCAAGGTCGATCAATAAGATAACCATCAGGTACAAATTTCCATTGTCGAGGATGGATGATTTGATGGATTGCTTAAGCGGAGCAAAGTATTTTTCAAAGATTGATTTGAAAAGCAGTTATCACCAGATCTGCATGAGAGAGTGTGATGAATGGAAGACAACATTGAAAACCAATGAAGGGTTGTATGAATGGCTTGTTATGCCATTTGGCTTAACAAATGCACTGACTACCTTCATGAGATTGATGAATGAAGTCCTGAGGGAGTTCATCGGAAAATTTGTCATTGTGTATTTGGATGACATACTAGTTTACAGTAAAATAGAGACTGAACACTTGAAACATTTGGATATAGTAATGAAGAGGTTACAACAAGAGAAGTTGTTGATAAACATGAAGAAATCCTCATTCATGAAGACAGAGCTCATTTATTTGGGGTTTATTATTTATGCAAATGAGTTGAGGATGGATCCAGATAAGGTGGAAGTGATAAAAAATTGGCCATCACCGAAGAATATATTTGAGGTGAGAAGATTTCATGGATTGGCTAGTTTCTACCAAAAGTTCATCAAGAATTTTAGTGGAATTAGTGCAGTGATGATGGATACAGTCAAGAAAATACATAAGTCTTTTCACTGGATAGAAGAGGCTGAAAGGAGTTTCAATATGTTGAAGAGGAATATTACGGAACAACCAATTTTGGTGTTACCAGATTTCCAGAAAACATTTCAGGTGAAATGCGATGCAAGAGGATTTGCAATCGGGGAAGTCTTGAGTTAGGATGACAGGTCGATAGCATACTTCAGCAAGAATATGAATGAGGTGAAAGTGAAGTACTCCACTTATGATAAGGAGTTCTATTCTATTGTTCAAGCATTGAAGAAATGGAGACCTTACTTGATCCCAAAGGAATTTGTCTTATACAGTGACAACCATGCATTGTAGTTTGTGACTCAACATGAGAAGTTGAATTAGAAACATGTCAAATGGGTTGATTATATGTAGAATTTCACTTTTGTGATTAAACATATTTCTGGTACTACTAACAAAGTGGTTGATGCTTTGAGCAGGAAGTGTTTGTTGTTGCAGGAGTTCAAACTCAAAACGTTGGGTTTTGATGATCTTAGGAGCATGTACGGAGAAGATCAGGATTTTAGGGAAGTGTATGAAGTAGTTGAGAATGCAATTCTCAAAGATAGAGGCCAATGGATAGAATACATGATCCAGGAAGGATTGTTTTTAGGGGCAATCAACTGTGTATTCTGAAATGCTCCATGAGGGAGAATCTCTTGAAGGAGAAACGCAGTGGAGGATTGGCATGGCACTTTGGTCACAACAAGACATTCACAAAGCTGAATGAATCATATTTTTGGCCGGGAATGCGAGCAGACATCAAGAGATTCATTGACAGATGTATAATTTGTGAGCATTGGAAGGGAAGAAGACAGAATGCAGGATTCTATCAACCATTGCCCATACTAGAGAGGCCATGGGATGTGATTAGCATGGATTTTGTATTGGGGTTGCCAAGAACACAAAGAGGTGTTGATTCAATCTTTGTGGTGGTGGATAGATTTTCCAAAATGGAACACTTCATTTCATGTCAGAAAACCAGTGACGCAACTCACATTATGAATCTATTTTTCAAGGAGGTCATTCGACTTCATGGGTTGCCAAAGAGTATAGTTTCAGATCAAGATACTAAATTCATAGGGCATTTTTGGAGGACCTTATGGAAGAAGCTGGGAACTAACTTGTCATTTAGTTTGGCTTATCATCCTTAGATGGATGGACAGATTGAAGTGGTAAATAGAAGTCTGGGAGACTTGCTGAGAAGCTTGGTGACTGAACACTATAGCCAGTGGGAAAACATATTACCACAAGCAGAGTTTGTGTATAATAACTCGGTTAATAGGAGCATGGGGAAAAGTCCATTTCAGATTCTCTATGGCATGCAGCTGAGGGGAATTTCTGAACTGAGGGATTCAGAATAGACTGTGACTAGGAGCGCTAGTGCAGAAGATTTCACAGAGGAGATGAAGGAACTTCACAGCCAGGTGAAGGAGAGACTACTGAATTCAAGCCAGGAGTATAAACACAGAGCTGATCGGCATAGGAGACAACTTCGGTTTGAGTGGGTGACTTAATTCTAGCACATTTGAGGAAAGAAAGGTTCCCAAGAGGAACATATAGTAAGATGAAAATGAAGAAAATCAGGCCATGTAGGGTCATGAAGAAATTTGGGACGAATGATTATGAGATTGAATTACCCGATGGGATCGAAATTTATCCGATATTCAATATCTCATATTTGTACCCATATAAAGTTGAGGAAGTAGAGACTAGAAATGAACAACCAGTGATCCATTGGACAAAGCAAATGCCAGTTGCAGATAAACGACAGATGGCGTACATACTTGACAAAAGGGTGAGCAAGTGGACTAGGAGAAAGCAATACTTTGAGTATCTGGTCAAGTGGAAGAACCATTAATTTGAATATGCCAACTGGGAGACTGAAGCAAAGATCCAGAAGCATGGACAGACCATGCGTGAGCTTATCGATAGGAGCCCATGAAAATTTTCAAGCGAGGGAGTATGATGCAGGAGCATCTCCAACATCAAGCGAGCCAGCGTGGAAGCAAAAGACAGCTAGAAAAGCGCCAACATGAATTTTTGAAATCACCTTGAAGTTGTTGCACAATCTTAAATGTAGTCATTAAGAAGAAGCACACTTGTATAATGTAAATGGACCTTGAGCGATTCGCTCTCTTCCTTAGTAGGTAGAAGGCATTTAAAGTAGTTAATGCAAGTAGGTAGAATTCAATTCTAGATTAGACAGTTTTAGAGTGCAAGAGGGAAATGGGATATAGACACCCTCATTGTGTATTGTAACATTATTGAAGCATCATTGTTGATGAGAGCAAGAGCATACAAAGAGCTGTGAAAGAACACCCATGTACAGGCATTTGGATTAATAGAAAAAGGTTGATTCAAATTCATGGTTTTTTTTTTGTTCTCTGTGTATTGATGTTGAATGATATGCTCATGAATGTTTTCTTCCTGTTATACATTTGCTTTATATGTTGTGTATACGATTTCATGTTTGAGTTTGAACTCTGAAAGGAAGTAGGAATGAGTTTCAATTGTTTCTCTATCTGAGCCAGAGTTCCTACAAGGAGTGCAGTTGAAGTGTCCACAAGGAGTATGTTGAAAAAGGACTTGGGTAGTTAAGATTTTGTTCTCATTCATTCAAAGGTGCAGTTGGGCACAAGAGCCGTGCAAGGAGTGCGCAGGCTGAGTGAAGTTTCATGGTTGTGGACCTGAGTGAAACATTGGGAAACTGTTGTTGCAGGTGTGCGTAGGGTCAAAGGAAATTCAGCACTTGGAAGTGTCTAAAGGTTTCCACATGGAGTGCACGTAAGAGTCTTCTCTAAGACTCAGAGTTATAAGGAATCTCAGGAAGTTTAAAGCCTTATAACCACTGATAGGGTTGCACAGAAGTTTCCCCTGGAAGAACTAAGAAGGCGTCATAAGTTTGCATGCGGGTGAACAAGTTTTCGCAGAGGAATACTTGGTTCATTTTGTAGAGATCGTCAGGAAGGACAGACGGTCAGAATTCTCTGAAGAGAATTCATGAATTTTCGTGAACCGTTAGATCTTACAGAGGAACATGGGAGTTACAACGGAAGTTTTGAAAGGTTCAAAGATCAGGAGGGGCAGGACCATAGATCCAAGCCATAAGGGTCATCAAATCTACTTGTGGATTTTCATATCAGGTTTTCACGGGTGGTAGTCCCATAAACTTGGCAACGAGAATCGTGATATCATGAAACGCAATATCTAGAAGGATACAAGAACAGTGTGGGGACACAGGAGTCGGCAAGTGTACAGGTGGCACACTGTATCAGGGTTTCGTAGCGAGAAGTCCCGAAACAATTGCATCAGGATTCACGATACCACAAAATCTAAAGTATCGATAAGGTGAAGTGACATTGAAGGGTCAAACTTTCACGTGTGTCGGAGTTTTGGAATATCGAGAATCAGGGGTCGGTAAAACAAGTTGCTCGACATCGCGATCACCGAAATTGCGATAGGGAAAACCCCAATAGGAAAAGGTCAGCGTTGACTAGTTATTGGGCTTTGGGGATTTGAATGTCCAACGCTCGACCACTGACCTCACAAAGTTGTGAAGTCTGATCTCTTTATTGTAAAGGGGAGATCCCGTTGAGAGTTTGTTGTGGGTGCAGATTTCCCAATAGGGAAATAGAAGAATGTTAAGAGTTCTTCGGGCAAGTTGGAAGAGAATATCATGTGTGCACGCCGACCTTCCAACCTGCGGGTTGTGTAGGGAGGGTGTCGATGTCAGTTGGCCTTAGGATTTATTTTGTGTCTAATGGCATCGGTTTTGGGTTAATTCCTCATTTTATAAATACAAAATATGGATACAATTAAAATAAAAGGTAATAAAGAGGTAACAAATAGCTCATACCTAACTTATGTCTTATAATTCTACAACATTGTTCTTTACACTTAGTGCAACAAAAACCAAATGGAATGGTTTACACAAGGTCAATGGAGAATGTTATTGGAAAATTTAAAATATTATCATAAACCCACATCTCTCATATTTGTACATGCACCATGGATTCACAATCTTTCATGAAGAGGTTTGAGAGAAATGCCTCCATGCAAAATTGTCCACATCAGAATTGTCCATGTCCTTGATGGAAATATATAAAACCCCCTTGAAGATATTTTAGTCCTTGTCCTGCTTTTAAGGGATGATCCCATTCTATAATTAGTGGTCAAAGACTACTTGTATCCCCCCTCTATCGAGTAAATTCTATTTCTTATACTAGCCTTCCCCTACAATAGGGAGTGTTGTGTTCCTTTTCTCGAAAATAAGCAAGGTTCCTCTTCTTCCTCCCAAAATTCTCCCAACATTCTCCCTTTTCTCGAAAATAAGTGAGGTTCCTCCCATCTTGAATAAAACTAATATTTGTACAGTTCTACTCTTGGATTTCCTTAGACATATTTCTAACTAAAGCACCCAATATTTGCAACACACCAACTGATGGTTGGATTTATTACTCCATAGCATTGACCCTCATCTTCAATGGACATTTCTTATAATAATTCTAATTTGCACAAATCCAACAAACAACAACCTTAGTACTATTTGTTTCTTAGATCCATATGATAAATTTATCATGTCCTTAGTGTTATCACATTAATATGTCCTTAATATGTCCAAAATCAAGAGGGACATCACATTAAATTAGGTGGTTTACTACTAATACTTTTAATTTCACCCTAGTCTAATTGTGCATCCAAAACTAAAGATATAAAATTTTTATTTAGAACTTTGAATATAGAAAAAAAAGTTCATAAATTAGAACTAGGATGATGATGGACTACTAACTAAAAACATGTACGCATGAAACTAAAGGTATAACCAAAAAGGTACCTGTTAGATATTTCTTCATTGAGTGAGGAAATATTAGGACAAATAGAGGCTGGAAATGTGACTGCATCTAGTAGGTATGATAAGCAAATAAGGACCATAGGTGAAAAAGTCAGAACAAATTTTTGTAGATGCATCAATTTTTTTCTTGCTGAAGGAGGATCATGATCTTATGATGATGAGAGCATAGGAGACATAGAGGTTCCACTCAGGTATAATCATATGGTGAAACAATGGTTACCCAAGGAACTACCTCCTATAGATGTTGACTTCGTTGTCAACAATAGGACATATCGCATTACACCATCCTCCTTGCATGGCTTGGGGCTATTTTACATGGATGGAATAATTGTAAAATACAATACAGTAACTTAATTGATGGACTATGTCGGACCGTGTTAAAATTATAACGATTGGATGCGGTTTTTCTGGTACATGCGAAGTATACAGAGATATGCACTCACCGCAAATTATATACAACTAATACACAAGGATAAAAATAAGGGAGCGACTATCTATATTGATTGAAGGCCTAAATCTTTCGACAATATCGTAGGGTTTCTAAACAACACATGACATGGGACAAGAAACAGACAACTGAATTGCATATATGAGGGACGTGAAGAGAATTGGGTAGTCCTTGTAAGTTTTAAACTTGTGAAGCAAAGCAATGCATATAGATTCTTAAGAAAAATAGAATTTAATCAATGGCTCATACACAAAGTACACAAAGATTTTATACTGGAAACCCTTGAATGGGAAAACCTTTCTTATATTCATTATATCGAATTTCACCATTCACCATACAATATATATACAATTTTTTTAGGTATTCCATAGATACAAAAACCCTAATCCCTTATTCCAGGATTAATTTATAAAACTGCTAAAAATAGAAAAAACCGCCCAAAAATAAATTTGGGGGCACTGCATGTAACCAAGGGGGGGCATACCTGCCCCCCTCTGGGACCCCCCTAGGAAAGCGTCTGGCACACATGACACAAATATCACTACTAGAGGGATCGTCATATGCAGTTGTGATACCTGACACACCCACACACACACATGCAAAGAATATAACACATACCCAACATTCTCCTACTTGTTGTTCTCTTTGCATTCAGGGATCCAAGGGATTATATAGTCAACAATATAGGGTAGCGATGACCATTTTTACTCTACACCAGGAGAACATTTATGTACTCACAGACTTTGCTAATGAATCTGCAACACTCTTCAAAGTGTCAACCTTTTCCAGCAACACATTCTTTTCTTGAACCATGTCTCTCACAAAGTGATATTGAACATCAATATACTTTTTATTCGAATGATAAGTTGGGTTCTTTGCCAGGAAGAATGGACTCTGATTGTCACAATATAATCTCATTGCTTGTTGTACCAAACCAATACATGAACATAATATTTGTAACCATATTGCTTCCTTGCGTTCTTGAGTGGCTGCCATGTATTCAACTTCTGTAGTTGAGAGTGCCACTATAGCCTATCTTTTGCTCATCCAACTGATTGCTTCTCCAAATAGGTTAAAAACATACCCACCTGTAGATCTTCTGTGATCTATATCTCCATCCCATTCTTCATCAACAAATCCATGTATGTCTAGCACTCTGTCCAATCTTGGTCTTCCTTGGTAGCACAATCCATAACTGGTAGTGCCACAAAGATACCTGAAGACCCTCTTTACTGATGTCCATTGCTCCTTCCCTAGTTTTTGCATATACCTACTCAAAACTCCCACTACATGTGAAATGTCTAGTCTAGTATAGACCATTGTATACATCAAACTACCAATTGCACTAGCATACAGAACATGGGACATGTCCTCTTCTTCTTCCTGTGTCTTGGGACACTGATCTGTAGATAACTTTACATCTATAGGAATAGGAACCTTGACCTGTTTACTTCCATGCATATTAAACCTCTGCAATATAGTCTCAACATATTTCCTTTGATTCAACTAGAGTTTCCTATTTGCATGATCTCTTTTAATCTCCACTCCTAGAATGAAGTTAGCAGCACCGATATCCTTTATGTGAAATTTGGAGGATAGTTGTGATTTCACCTCCTTGGTAACATCCATGTTATTTCCTACCAACAACATGTCATCAACATACAACACTGCATAAATGAAGTGATTACCAACCTGCTTGGAATATACACAGTGATCATCCCTGCTTCTTACAAATCCTAATCCAACGATGTATGTGTCAAACGTTTGGTACCACATCCTAGGTGATTGCTTCAGACCATATAGTGACTTCTTTAGCTTACAGAACAACTCTTTCTTTCCCTTCACTACAAATCCTTTTGGCTACTCCATGTAGATTTCTTCTTCCATATCCCCATGTAGGAATGTTGTCTTCACATCCATTTATTCCAATTCAATATCAAAAGCAGCAACAATAGATAAAAGAAATATAATAGAATTTAAGTTAGCAACAGGAGAAAAAATATCACCAAAGTCAATTCCCCCTACCTGGGAATAACCTTTTTCTACTAACTGAGCTTTGTATTTCTCCACTTTACCTTGTGCATTAAAATTTTTCTTGAACAACCATTTTCTACCAACCGATTTTCTTCCAGCTGGAAACTCAACTATATCCCATGCCTCATTCTTATCCAAGGCATCCATTTCTTCAACCATGGCCTTGTTCCAGATTTTACTATCCTATGAATTCATTGCTTCCCTGATAGTTCTGGGATCATCATCAGTAATAGATAAATAAAAATTGGAATGAAAATCAGGTGGACTATACCTTTCTGGTTTCCTTCTATCTCTCATTGATCTCCTCAATACTAGGGTATGAGGTTCTTCTTCTTCATCTTCTTCAGATGATTCAGATTTTGCATCATCCAAATCAAGCTCTATTTTTTCAGGTTTGTCTTGCATTGGTAGGAATTCCTGTTTGGACACATCTTTTACCTCTCTAAAAAAACATCTCGACTTTAAACAATTTTCTTGGTTTCTGGGTTCCAAAGCTTATAACCTTTCACACCATCTTTATAACCAATAAAAATACACTTTTCAACCTTTTTTTATCCAACTTACTTATATTTTCCTTTGGAACATATACGTAAGCATCACAACCAAACACTCTAAGATGTTGAAGAGAGGGTTTCTTTCCATACCATACCTCATGTGGAGTTTTATCATCCAATGCTGATGAAGGTGATCAATTGACCAGGTAACATGTTGTACCCACTGCCTCTTCCCAAAATGCTTGTCGTAACTGGGCACCGCTTGGCATGCTCCTTGATTTTTCCATCAGTGTCATGTTCATCCTTTATGCAACTCCATTATGTTGAGGAGTGTATGGAGTAGTATTATGCCTTTCTATACCACACTTCTTACAGAATTCTTCGAATTCATTTCTGTAGAATTATCCACCATTATTTGTTCTCAATACATTTATTTTCTTCTCTGCCTGATTTTCTACCAGAGCCTTAAACTCTTTAAATTTATCAAATACCTCAAATTTATTTGTAAGAAAATAAATCCATGTGTTCCTTGAAAAATCATCTATGAATGAAACATAATACACAGATTTACCTAGGGATGGAATAGGAACAGGTCCAAACACATCACTATGTATCAACTCTAAGATCCCCTTTTCTCTTGTAGCACCATATGTGAATCTTACTCGATTCTGTTTACCATATATGCAATGTTCACAGAAATCAAAATCCAAAGTGCAATTCAACATACCTTCAACCATACCTTTACCGTGTAGTGTTCGCAGGCCCTTTTCTCCAATATGCCCCAGTCTTTGATGCCATATCATGGTCTTATTTTCTGGGACAGTATTGGTCTTGTCTCCTTCATTTCTCTCCTCAGGCACAATAGAACTATTACACCCATTAGTATAAGTTCTTCCCAACAACTTGTACATATTTCCACACCGAACTCCCTACATCAACACCGTTACTCTTTGTACCATCTTCCAAGTGCCCTTTCCAAATATAGTATCCACTACTGCATCTTCCATATTGCTTATAGATAGTAAGCTCCTGGCTAGTTTTGGAATGTGTAGAACCCCAGGGAGAGTTCTAATCCTTTCATCTTTTAGCAGCAACTTAACTCTTCCACATCCCAAGATTTGTGTTGTCAAGTCATCTGCTAGGAATACATCACCACCATCATATTTTTCATATTCAGAGAACCACTCTCTTTGAGGAGTCATATGGTATGACACACCCGAGTTGATCAACCATACATCACGGTTTGCATGTGTACTTGTAGATTCCAGGTAAACATCACCTCTTTCTTCAGTTGAGGTTTTCGTCTCTGTGAAATAGGTACTATCAGATCCCTTTGGTTTTTCAACCTTCTTAGACTTGCAATCTTTCTTATAATGCCCTGTTTTACCACACTTCCAACATTTCCTCAAAGATTTTCCTAGAGACTTAGATCTACCTGTAGATTTAGATGTCCACCCAAAAGACTTACTAGAGTTCTTGTCTTGGGTATGCCCTCTTATAAATAAAGCATCTGTGATGTGACCATCCATGCTTTTTCACCTCATCTCTTCATATAACAAGGATGCAACTACATCCTCATACTTCAATGTAGATTGAGTGGTACTACCTATCGCTACAACCAGATTATCCCAAGGGTCTAGAAAAGAACATTACAAAGTAATACACTTATCTTCCCCTGCAATCATAATATTAATAGAGCCAAGTTGACTTACCTGAGTATTAAAGACATTTAGATGTTCTGTCATAGAATCTCCATATTCCATCCTAAGATGATACAACTTATTTCAAAGAAACAATGTGTTTACCAGGGACTTTGATTGATAGAAATTCTCCAACTTATCCCATAGTTCCTTGGCTATAGATTCTCCCGAAACATTCAACAAAATAAAATTTTCCAGGGAGAGTCGAATAGTACTCCTTGCTCTTCTGTCCAACTTCTCTGAATCTTCCTTCAACATACTAGTAGTTGGTGTACTAGTAGTTTTTGTACTAGTAGGTTGTGTACCAGTAGCCTGTGTGCTAGTAGATGGTGTACCAGTAGGCTATGTACTAGGATCCACAAGGATCCATTGTTCTTTGTCTACAAGAAGGTCCTCTATATTGAGATTCCATAGCTCAATTGTTTTACCGTTGAACTTCTCTATCTCGATTCTAGATGAGATTGCCATTCCTCTTCCTATACTCGAATCTCCACTGCAAAAGCTCCCGCTAAACCTAGGTTTATCACAGATCCAATATAAACTTGATCTATCAAGACCGATCCAAACCCTCAACAATAAAGGCATCCCCCTGAAGCCAAAAATGAGCTCTGATACCACATGTAAGTTTTAAACTTGTGAAGTAAAGCAATGCATATAGATTCTTAAGAAAAATAGAAATTAATCAATGGCTCATACACAAAGTACACAGAGATTTTATACCGGAAACCCTCAACCGGGAAAACCTTTCTTATATTCATTATATAGAATTTCACCATTCACCATACAATATATATACAATTTTTTTAGGTATTATGTAGATACCAAAACCATAATCACTTATTCCGAGATTAATTTACAAAACCGCTAAAAATAGCAAAAACCACCCCAAAACAATTTCGAGGCACTGTACATAACTAGGGGGGGCGTACCTTCCCCCCCCTAGGACCCCCCTAGGAAAGCATCTGATGCACATGACACAAATATCACTACTAGAGGGATCGTCAGATGCAATTGTCATATCTTATGCGCCCACACACACACATGGAAAGAATATAACGCATACCCAACAGTCATGTGCTTAACAAAAAAGATAGCTCTCGGGGAAGAGTTATTAGTGGATTACCATTTGAATAGAATAGAAACATTGACTAATAGTGTGCAAGTTCTTATGCAACGCCCCTTTAAGAGACCTCTACTTATTGCATTATATTTTTTTATTATCTTTAACATTGTTGTAAATATTATCTTTAACATTGTTTTTTTGTTATCACTAACAATTTTTTAAATATTTGGGGGTTCTAATTATATTATAATGTGGCAGGATGATCGTGGAAAAGGGCCAACCATAGAACATATAAATTATTATCAATTTCCACTTTCATTTTACGTTATTTTTGTTATTTTCTTATATAATTTTATTGAAATAACAATGTTTTTGTTGAAATTATATGTAGTTCGTAGCCCATGTTTATCATGATTCCACCGATTAGGAGGAGTTTTATTCATCCTCTAATATGATGGTATTAATAAAAAAATATCATTAAAGCTAACAAGGAACTTGCTATCTTCTTAGATTGTCGAGATCAAAATCCCATCGTCAAAGAAAAGATCAAGCTCCTTATGTCACAACTTATCACATATAAGGTAATAACCATATTTTAAAGTGTTTTTTTTTAATGTACTCATATGTTCAATTATGATAATTTGTTCTTTAACTTTTACATTATCTCACGAAAAAACATTTTCATTTTATAAAGACATTTTTGGAGCCTGTTTAGCCCGGTGTTGGTAGTAGTGGCGCTATAGAGACGCTACAGAGTCCTGATATGAGAGGTCATACAGCTGCTACAACACTATTTACTTCTCCATATTCCACACTTAATTTAGATAGGATCCATGGCACGCATCGCCAAACATCCACACCTCGATCAGAGTCTAGAGATGGTGGCAAATATGAGGATCATGGTGATGTGGTTGATATGGTTTCATTTCCTAGAGATAGATGTGTGACAAGCATGAGGACCCTTCCATGCACATTTTTGGTCGACGATAATGGAATTCCATTAAAAAAATCAAGACTCCTAGGTAGTTTAAATTCACATTTTAATCGTTTAATGTTGTCCTTCTCATACATAAATCATCTAGATTATTAATTTTAAATTAATGATCATATCTTTTTGTGTGTAGGAAATGACCTTTTTTATAGGCACCTAGAGAGAAGGGCCTTGTTTATTTTTGGGGAAACCTTACACATGAGGTGGAATCGCCAGAATTCCATCCTCAAAAAGGAACCTATGGATTATCTTGAAGGCCTCTTTGGAGTAGACACGTTCAATAAAAAAATGGTCACCTCTGCAGTGGGTGAATATTTAAAATATACATGGGATTTTTATAGATGATTCTTGGCATGAAATCCTAGATATGAGCGTCCTCCCTAAATTCCAGAGAGGGAGTGGAAGGAGATCATTGATGATGCAAAAGAGAAGCTTTTGAAAAAATTAGGAAAACAAATAACTAGTACATGAAGGTAAATTACAATATTTTGATTTCAATACCAGCTTTATTTTTCTTTAGATCTAAATAAAAGTGTGTTTATATATAACATACTTGAAAATTTTGATGATAGGTTTCTTGACACTTCGAAGGAAACCAAAGAAAGTATTGCCAAACATGGCCAACATAAGCTAGGCTAGGGCAGCTACTCGAGTTTATAGTCACAAATCCTAAGTACCCAAACATCTTAAGAATATTATTTGTATCACCTTACAATGTTCAAGTAATTACAGCCAAAAACATTAAAAAACCATACCCTTATGCAATGCATGGGGACAAATTCAGAACTGAAACCATGGAGGAAGACCTCCAACTTGGTTACAAGAATGGTTATAAAGCCATGGTTGATCGTAGGAAAATAATGGGGAATAACCCAATATCCAATTTGCGGGATAAGGTAAATAAAAAATAGTCCACATTAACCTTTCATTACTTATAAAATACGTAAATGTTTGATATCATCCATAATTTAATGTCTTACTTTATTTTAATCATGGTGGCATCATTATCAACAAAACCATTAGTACTGGACAGTAGAGCATTGATAGTGCAACACAACCATAAGTTCATGGTTCTCCCCAACAGACCCATCCTAGTGAGGTGCAGCCCCAAGATGTTCCTGTGACTGAGGCCCACGATGGTAAAATGTCTATATATTAATCACATACTTAATAATTTTGTACTTATAAATTTTTTACTTATAAATTGTGACATTTCAATGGTAGATAATGTCATAGCTCATCCTCCTTGACCTAAAAATCAGGTGAATAGGATGACAACCATTCCAATGGTGCTGACTAGAGGACCAGGTAAATAATTACATTACAAGGTTTTGTTTTTAATATTAATGAACTACTTCAATGATATTTCAAAATTGGCCATATAAATTTAATATTTTGATTTTTGTAGGTGATGTCCCCTCACAACAACATCCATGTCGTGGGTACAAGAACAAACGTACTCGGTGTGAAGGGACTGAAACAACATCAGCTACTGAAGAGCACCTAATAAACGAAGACATGGAGATAGATGAATTACTTAAGACCTAGAATGCAGAAAAGAAGACAACGAAATTCATGATGTCATGTAATAATTTTATAAGAAAGTTAGATGTACCTTATATAGCTGAACATGTAATGATGCATATAATGCATTGACATTATGGGTAATTTTTCATCTGATAATATACACAAGGTTATTTCTATGTCTTGTATATATCTGTGAATGTAATTTTGTTATACACTTAATGATAATTTCAACTTCTCTTATAAGACTTGGTATATATTGATTCAATAATCCTTGATTCAAGACATGAGAATGAAATAAAGACCTCGTGCCTTGTGCTTGAGCTATGGAGTCTAGGAAACAAATAGAACTTGAATATTCAATATGCAACTTCCAAAATATTTTCACATGATATATGGAACTTTGAAAGTCTTGTGACATGTGACATGTGGCAAGCATCTTTTTCCAAGCAATGTGCAAACTTTAAACTTGGTGCAACATGCAAACATTTTTTTTTGGGAAGATGAAAAAATAAGTTTTAAGGATTAAACATGAGGGGTTGGAAATGGCCATGTCAAACATTTTATAATATTTTTTCAGAGAATTACCCTTGTTTTCATTGTGTATTTTCATTCTGTCTCACATGACAAAGAAACAAAATCACATTGACATTGTCAATTTATATGTGGAGGGTTATCCAAGGTTTCAAGACATTTTTCATATTTTCCTATAGTTGACTAGGATGGAAAACCATTAAAGCATCCAGAGAAAATCCCTATTAGGGAGCCACAATAATCCTTGAAACTCCAAATAGAATGGAGAAGGATTTGTTTTTTAGTGTCTCTCACAATGAGCTTCGTCAAACTTACAACTCGTGTTTTTTGTAATATATGTTATTACATATATGTGTAGTATAATATATATGTATGTTTGATTACACATAAATGTGATAAAATATATACGTTATTACACACACACACACACACAACGTAACACATCAAATATGTTATTATATCCCAACTCCATATTACAATACTTGATCCACATCCACCTGCAAATATAACAATAGACTAGACCCTATAACAATAGAGACTTGGGACCCATTTGGATCAGAAGGAATATAAATTGAGACCCAATTGGCCCACTTACTTAATATCTTACATAAATAATAACATAAAGAGAAAACATTAGTAGACCCATAAACACTTAACAATCAAGTGGTTTTATAACATATTGTATTTGTAGATGATCCCTTGCTAAGTTGAAATACTGCAACAGGATTTGAGCTTAGCCTCGTTGTTACTTTTTATTGCACATGTAACCAAAGTATGTCAATGCCAAATGCCTTTGGTTGTATTGGATGACACCATCATTTATTATCAATCCATGTGAAGCACCATCAAAGTGTAGGTTATGCCAAGTAGGTTTTTGTGTTTGCTAGTATATTGATGATGTCTTAGTGGTTCTTTTATCATTGTCATTAGAAACATTTTAGGGTGGGGTTACTAATACTAAAGGACTTCATTTATACATGAACTATGCTATAGTCATATAATGGCAATGATACTTAAGATGATCATGATAGCAATGCCCCTTTTAAATTAAATACAATATTTTGAATGTTTGGAACTCTTAGGTGGTTATGGTACCTTTGACCAGTTCAATTTTCATTTTCATTTATAATAACCATGCAATATTTGGTGAGGGGGGATCAAAATCCTAGGATGTGTTGCTTCAAGCATTTACAAGGAAAATTTATAACACAATGATTTAAGGGTTCCACTTGTGTTAGTTATGGTAGGTTTTGACTCATTCATTGCTAAATAACAATTTAATTGATTAAGCTAAACAACCTTAAAAAGAACATGAATTAGGTTAGATTTCATGATATTTACATGAACATCATAAAATGTTAAAATCATAAATTCATATCTCACCTTTAAATATCTCACAAATCCTTATTCAAGTAAATCATATAAATTGACTATGAGATTCTAAAAAGGCATATCTAATCCGGATTTATGTAGGAACACAATGTAATACAGAAATACACATAAACACAGAGATGCAGTGGTAATAATACTTCATTTCATTAACAACAAATGACTGAAATATGCTTACATACAGAATGGAAATAAACTAGCTAGGGAGCTGGTAGATTATCTCTAAGAAGAGATGTGATTTCTACTCGCATCCATGAGCATATGATTACAATGAGTCTCTGAAGGCCCTTTTACAATAAACAGGAATACCAAAAGTCCTAGACATCAAAAAACCTAACCTTGGGAGAGGAAGTGCCAAAATTCATGTGGGCCTGTTTGGGTAAGTTGCTGCATCAACTAATGTGATTATGCTTTGCAAAACCCTAGCCGCTTCACAAGATCGAGCACCGAACTCCAAGCACAGATCCCCCATGCGCAACTCACTAGCGTGACAGCCCCACACTCAACCTTCACTGCCACAAGGGTATGGCAGCAGAAGAGGGGGGGAAACCCCCCTCCTACTGCAATGTAGCGGCCAATGAAAAACCAGGAGCAAGAACAATGAGACCCACATTCGAACCACCATTGCAGCTCAGGGACCAGATCCTAGCCATAGAGAAGAATCTCAGAGCAGAAATGGAAACAGAAGCAGGAACCTCTCAACCAAGGCCGCCCAAAAGCTGGGAACCAGGCCAATGCATACCACAAATGGAGAATCCACCAAAATACCTCATCAGTTCAACCCGGGTTGGAGAACATATGCAATTTATGAGAGAGCATGCCCTCATTGGAAAATTTCTAGGGCTTTGGCCAGCAGAAAGAGATCTATACAAATGGATCAAGAACTGGTGGAATCCCAAGGGGGACTACGAGCTCCAACTCAGCTCCAAGGGTTTCTTCACCATCATTCTATACAACTTAGAAGACAAAGACTGAATATTTGAAAATCGGCCTTACTTCTTCAACTCTGCAGGGTTGTTTCTCCACTATTGGACAGAAAAATTCAGCCCAGACAAAGAAGACTTCACCATGGCCCCTGTATGGATACGCCTGTACTCACTCCCACAGGAGTTCTGGTTAGAAGAGATCCTTATGGGCATTGGGAATACACTAGGACAATATGTGAAGGCTTCAAAATCCATGAGGCAACGAAAATACACCTCATACGCCCGAATATGTGTTTACATGAACATATCCAAAGCACTGCCTGGGGCGGTAACCCTAGAATACCAGGATGAGGACTGGTTACAAACCCTGGACTATGAGCATATACCATTCAGATGCATAAGATGCCATGAGCATGGCCATCTATACAGGGAATGCCCCATCATCAAGCAAGCCATGAAAGAAAACGAAACCCAACAGAAATATGGCTTCACCACAGTAGCATCAAAAAGAAGGAACCCACCAAGGAAACGGACAGCGACGAATAGGTAAAACATTGCCACTAAGAACTCTTATGAGATCCTAGAGTAGCTCCCCGAGGACGAAGAAGTTCAAGACCTGCACAAAAACCCTCCCCAACTGAAATTGATAGCCCCAAATCTCGACCCCAATCCTTCAACAGGTGAGACCCACATGGGTGATAAAGCAGAAGGCGACGGCGACACCCCAATGGCGCTGGATGATCGGGATCTACCAGGAATAGATCTAGAGAAGCTGGAGGAGGCTCTGAACCAAAAGAACCTATAGACCCTCCCTGAAGAATAGCTCTGCAAGGTACACAAGGTCTTCCTTAACTCTTCTGCAGGGTCTGTGGCATGCTTGGGTATAGCGATGGACCTGAACTCTAGCACAAAAAGAGCCCTTCGCGAAAACAAACGACGGGGCAGAAAAACGACACAACAAATGATAAAGGAAACAAGTAACCTCATGATAAACTCAAGTTAGATACACAAGCTTTTGGAGGGATACCTCCACCCAACACCTCCCTCTTAATGATGAAGATCATCACATGGAATATCAGAGGACTAAACGGTAGATCCAAGCAAAGGATCCTACAAGAATGCATCATGGAAGAGAAACTGGATATATTGCTGCTCCAGGAGACTAAATGTCGAGGAACAGAAGCTGAAACAATTTCTCAGTGTGTATGGCGAGAATATAACTCCATCACGACGGACTCCACAGGAGCCTCAGGTGGCCTAGCCATCCTATGGAACCCATCCAATGTAACTATCAGCAAACCCTTTACAATAATAGGCACCATCACTGCTCACTTTGAGGTCATGGGCACGAACCAGGAAGGCACCATCACAAATGCTTATGGGCCACAAAGCAGCCAGGACAAAGACAGATTTATGCAGAGACTCGAGATGATCAAGAACTTGGTAGCAACCCCGAATTGGATTTTAGGAGGTGACTTCAACATGATCTTGACATTGGAATAAAAAACTGGAGGTAACAAAAAACTTGAGCAAGACAGCGGTAAGTTCAAAACTCTCATTGATCATTTAAAATTAGAAGATATTGAGAATAGCAATGGCATCTTTACCTGGTCTAATCGCAGATCAGGCAGCCAACATATTTCCTGTCGACTGGATCGCTTCTTGGTAACAGAGGAAATTATGGAATCAGGCTCTCATCTGGAAAGCCTCATTTTACCAAAAGCAGGCTCAGATCACTGGCCCCTGGCTCTGCAACTAGATCTGGGGGAACCACCCAGATACAAGCCTTTTCGCTTCGAGAAATTTTGGTTAGCACATCCAGACTTCAAGAGACTAGCCACATCCTGGTGGGAACAGGCGGAAATTGACCATGGTACCTATATGTATAGGCTCCAGGAACGACTAAAGAACTTCAAACAAAAACTAAAGCTTTGGAACAGAAACAACTTTGGCAATATATTTCAAAGCATAAAGACCATAGAAAGAAGATTGGAGGAGATCCAAAAAAACTTCATCTCTGGAGCAAGAACCACTGAACTAATGGAAGAGGAGGAACAACTTCAGACGCAACTGGAAGAAAGGTGAAAGCAGGAGGAAATCTTATGGAAGAAAAAGTCCAGAGTGCAGTGGCTCAAAGAGGGAGAGAAAAATACAAAATTATTCCACAGAGCCATGATGCACAGAAGACATGTCAATAGGATCACACACCTAGAAGACAGTCAAGGAAACTTAACCAGGGAACACTCCAAAATTGAGGAGGAACTACTCAAGTACTACCAAGACCTTCTAACTGAGCTGCACCAGGACAGAACAGAGGAAATCAGAAGAGTAACAAGCCACATACCGGCACTAGTCACATCAGAACAGAATGATGCCCTAACTCGACCCATTACTCAAGAAGAGGTCGACCAAGCAGTAAAAACCATGCCAACAGGAAAAGCTCTAGGACCAGATGGGTTCACCATGGATTTTTTCCACCATTGTTGGGACCTAGTCAGGAGGGACATGTGGGAAGAAGTTGAAGAATCAAGAGCCTCGGGCCTAGTGCTACCAGCCCTAAATTCCACCTTCTTCACCCTCATTCCGAAGGAAGAATGTGTCACCAATCCCAAACAGTTCAGACCCATAGCCCTATGCAACGTCATCTATAAAGTTATCACTAAGGTCATTTCTACTTGACTCAAGCCCATCCTGTCGTTCCTCATCTCCAAGGAGAAGTCAGGGTATGTAGAAGGAAGACAAATTATGGACAGTGTCATCTTGGCTCATGAGATCATACACTCCCTCAAGACTTCAAGAACACCAGGTATGCTTATCAAACTTGACCTCTCTAAAGCCTTCGACCGGGCCAGTTGGCATTATCTAAGAGCAGTCCTAGTCTCTTTTGGCTTTGACCAGTCTTGGACAAGTTGGGTCATGCAACTCACCTCCTCAACCTTCTTTTCCATCTTAGTGAATGGTGTACCTTCAAATCCTTTCTCACCCTCAAGAGGAATCCGTCAGGGGTACCCCCTCTCCCCTTTTTTGTTTGTCCTTCTTGTGGAAGGTTTGGGATGCTACATCAAAGGAGTGGTAATTGAAGGCTCCCTTAAAGGCCTTCCTCTGCACAACATTCACCCTGCACCCTCTCACAGCCAATTCATAGATGACACCCTTCTCATGAACTCTCCCACCATCCAGGAAGCCGTCAAACTCAACTCCATCCTCTCAGACTTTACCGAAGCTTCAGGCATGTCACTTAACCTGGACAAATCCAAACTCTACTTTTTCAACACCCCACCCTTTGTCCAGCGTCATATATATAGACTTCTGGGGATACCCAGGAGCTCCCTTCCATCCAATTATCTTGGGGTACCTCTCAGCGGAGCGGCGGCCTCCACCATCTCCTGGGACAGCCTTCTCCTCTCCATTGCGAACAGGTTATGCAATTGGACTTTCAGACCTCTCAACCTAGCCTCCCGGTTGGTTCTCCTCAAGTCAGTTTTGCAAGCATTGCCCACCTACCTCTTCACTGCCCTGGCGGCTCCCAAAAAAGTCATCAGAGCCATCAAAACCTTGCAGTGGAACTTTCTCTAGAGCGGTCACCAACGAAATAATAAATGGGCGCTAGTCAACTGGGACAAACTTTGCATGCCAAAAACGCAAGGAGGACTGGGACTCAGAGACCCAGGAAAACTCAATCAAGTAATGGGAGCCAAAATATGGTGGAGATGGATAAAGAACGTGACAGCAGCCTGGGCACAACTATGGAGAAGGAAGTACGCCCCACTCTCTGTGGAGGATCAGCTAATAAGGCACAATGAACATATACAAGGCTCCAWTATCTAGAATACAGCCTGGCAAAATCGTACTCTAGTGCAAAATCATGCCTTCTGGGAGCTAAGAGATGGAGGAAGTGCCCAGTTTTGGCAAGACTCCGAGCAGCAACTTAAACCACTGGACACAATGGAAGAGCTAGTTGATCTCAAACGATCCCTTCACCAGGATGCCCACCTCAAAGTTAAAGATCTATGGATGCCACAAATACCGCAGCAAAGATGGTGCCAATGGAAGACCTCTCATCAAGAACTCGGGATCCAGGACACTCTCGATCTGCAGCAGTGGCATTCTCAAGCAGCCAGCCGAAAAATACTCTATAGGGGGGGCCCAGACATCCTAAGGTGGGGGTACACCACAGCTGGCACTTTCACCATCAAAGAAGCTTACTCTTTGCACGCAACCCATCAGGATGCTAGAAAGGAGCACATCTGGACCAAAATCTGGAATCCTGCTCTATGGCCCAAGGTCTCTACCTTTCTATGGCTAGTGGCGCACAACAGGGCTCTAACTTGGGATAACCTACGGAAGAAGGGCTTCATTGGACCATCCACTTGTGTCCTATGCACACAGAAGGAGGAAACCAAGGAGCACCTCTTCAATGGATGTCATTATAGTCACCGGATTTGGGACTGTGGAACTCAAATCATGCGCAAATCCAATCGAAACCAAGGCAGCATCAATTGTACAATTGAAATATGGGACAACATTGCATTTTGCAACCCAATTCTAAACCTCATTTGGAATATGTTGCTGGGATTCATCCTCTTGCAGATATGGAAGGAATGAAACAAGAGAATTTTTCATTCTCTACCTTCCCCTCTTGAAGCCACTTGGGAAAGAATCCGATCCCTGATCGCAGAAACAATCAGGACCAAATCTTGGGCGGACGAAGATTGGCAATGTAGCCCAGAGGAGCAGAGCATCTTGTAAAACTGGAAACAAATTCTAGGCAACCATATGGAAAATAGAAGGCATAAGGCTCAACCCACCAGTCCAACTAACTGGACTCCCCCTCCTGAACACTTCATCAAAGTAAATTTTGATGGAGCCTCTAGAGGCAACCCAGGACCAGCAGGATATGGGGCAGTGTTCAGGAACCTAGAGGGGGAAATCCTAGCTCTAGACACAGGATACATTGGAGACACGACCAACAATGTCGTGGAGCTAACATGACTCCTAAGGGGACTTCAAACTGTAATTTCCAAAGCTCATCAAAGGATAATCCTGGAAGGGGACTCACAAATCATCATCAGATTAGTCACCAGAATCCTCCATGGATGAAACCCTAACAAAATCACACCGAGCTAGAGACTTCATAGCCTGCTCGCCGACTTTGGTCACCACTTACAACCCCATCTCAGTATCATCACTTCCTATGTAAAAAGAGAAGCAAATAAAGTGGCTGACAGACTAGCTAACGAGGAAATTGAAAAGGGCGAGGAACACTTAAGCTGGGAAGGCCCAGGATCACCAGCTCCAGAAATCCTCACTCGTTTTCAAGCCTTAGCCATCAGTGATCTTCACTCCCCGGATGGGGTGACATGCGGTGCTATAATGCCACGCGGGAATGTGCCAGGATGCGAACTTAATGCATCGACTGGCCATTACACCACGACCATTAACCTCGCATGAGTCTACGCAGAACCATAGACCTGATGAGGCCCCTCATGCAAGGGAAGGGTACCCCTCACCAACACATTAACAAGAAGCCTTTAATGGCGTTGATTATGTAAATAGACTTGGCTTTAGCGCTCATTTGTTTTGGCGAAAATTTGTTTCGGGAGGCTTCCGACTCGCAAGAAAACTAGAGTTGTGGCGACCTCTCTCCCGCCTCCCTGCCACAGTGGCTGCACTTGACACCCTCGCCTTTCCTCCGGAGTAATTCAACAGACAACCATGGCATTGGGAATTCTCATTGCACTCTTTCCATGCCACGAATTCGAGGGAAACCGCGTCGTGGAGCGGCCTGGTACACAGCAGCGTCGCGGCGTAAAAGAAAAGCGCAATTTGAGGGAGCAATGGCGATAGTGGCTAGATGGAGGAAGTTCAGACCACGCACACCTCCTATGGTGTACGTGGACGAGGTTTTTCTGGAAGGAGGTCTGCCCAGTCCACCTGAGAATTTGTTCATGGTACCGGAGAATTGGAACCCGAGTACGAGTTCCCACTCTTATGGCACACGACAGCCAACATGCAATGTGTTCAACCCTGCAACAGAAAGCACAGTGGCACCTTACTCCCCCTGTTACATTAAAGAGGAAGCTCCCCCTAATCCTACCATTGATGCAGAGGACGTGGACCACACTCGACACGAGAACAGGACACCGACAACAGAGACCACCGCCAGCGAGGATTTCAGGGGAAGCAACCATCCAGACCAGCCACCTTCAGCCAACTGGATAGGACTCAATCTTGTTTTTGAGATAAGGGAGAAGCTGGATGATCAAATATGCCAGCTAGGACGTATGGACCAGCGGCTCGACATGTTCTTCGTCACCCATTCCAGAGCATCAGCAAAGAAGAAATGTCCAACCTGCGCAAGACCCTACTCATTCCCGGCGAGATGGAGGCACTTCGAGGTCTAGGGCAAGCAGCTTGGTACAGAGGTCATGCAATGCTTAAAACTTGGCTCTGGTTTTGGTGTTGTTTTTTCATTTTCTGTCTTAGGATAGCTAGATACTAGGATATTTTAATGCTAGCTAGCAGAAATAGTTTTAAGTTTGCAACTGTAAGTCCTGGTTTCCTTCGGGCAGGACGCCGCACCGTTAACACTGTTAATTATGACCACTCTACATACTGTGTGACAACTGGACATGGATGCCTAGCTGTCCTAGTTTCTTTCTCAGGTAGGACAGCTGGCATCATCAATAGTTTTGTATTTTGGCTATTTTTATATAGCAATATAACAAGTATCACCCCTTTTTATTTAAAAAAAAAAAAAGTTGCTGCATCAACTTCCCGAGGTCGTAACTTTTGCATACGATCTCTGTTTTAGGTGTATGATAGCTCATTGGAAAGATCTATCCGAGGCCTACAATGCTAGAGATAAAATAGCATCGTTAGATGATATTTTGTGACAGAAACATACCCAAAAATAATAATTTAGGGCCTCAAAATGGCCACGAAAGTTTAGGACCCGAAAAACTGCTAAAAATAGTAAATTGTACGAAAACTAAAAAACTTAAAGAAGCAATGGTGGGGGTCCAAGTGGAATAGGTGGGTGGCCACCAATATCCACCTAGATCATTCCTCCCCCCTTAGGAAGCAATGGTCCCCATTGCGTTGAGTTCCTCCATGAGATGAGGAAACTTCTGCTGAACTTGGTCCCTGGTGAGCCATTTTCCTTGGTGAAGGAGTTGGCCTGCTTTGACAAATTGATATAGCGGTATCCTTTGTTTTCAGGTGTGCTTGATCTATGTATCCATGATATGATCAGTTCTAGCTTGTTCCATGCAGTCTATATTTAAATCTATTGGTGTGAGTTGTTCTACCATGTCGGATGTATCTAGTAGAGGTGGAAAGTAGGGTTGAAGGTGGTCCACATTGAACACTGGGTGCAGACCAAGGAATAGTGTAATGCTAAGCTCAAAGGAATTTTCACCTACAGCCTTGGTGAGGGTGTACGACCCATATCAAAGCAGACAAAGCTTGCGGTGGGGTCCAGGAAGGTGCTCCTTTTGCAAATGCAGCCACACTTTGTCGCCCACTTGGAAGTTGTGTGGCACCCGATGTTGATCATGTCGTTGTTTGTACTTAGAATTGGCTCTATCCAATATGTCATGAACCTGTTGGTGGATGTGTTGAATGTGCTCAATGAAGTTGTTTACCTTATCCACCTCAGACTGGACATGAGCTGAATCTTCCTGAGTAGCCACAAATGGCATGGCTATGTCAATGGGACATAGTGG
>JZKD02S1650744.1:1475765-1515714 GCA_000966675.3 Picea glauca
TTTTTTTCTCAAAAATAAAATTTTAATTTTTTTTGCTCAAAAATAAATTTGTAATTTTTTTAAAATAAACTGTTATCATCACAATTGCAACAATCGGTACATATTTTACGACGAATTTTATATACAAATTGTGAAAGTGGTCATTGCAATTGCAATGATCATTATATATTTTATGACAAACTTGCTATACAAATTACAAAAGTTATCATCGCAATTGCGACGACCGATACAAATTTTGAAATGAACTTGCTATACAAATTACACAAGTTGTATAGCAATTTCGTCACTATATATAGTGCGTTTTTTGAAATTGAGACAACCGCTTAGAAAGTTGATTCATCATAAAATTTTTACTTACTTTTCCTATATTGTCAATTGTGTGACGATTTCCCTACTGTGTCTCTCTTTCAACGATTGATTTAAATAGTCATTTTGGCGACGACATTTCTTTTTTTGTCGCAATCATGACAACTTCCTATTGTCCTCGCTCTTGCGACATTAATCGAAGTTCGACACACGTGCCACATCACATTAAACGACATTTGGGAGACTCAAGATACGTCGCAATATCCATGACATAGCATTGCAAGAGGCTCGAAATAACCATCGCAAAATGACCCAAATTTGCTAGTCACACAATCTGCATCCAGATCTTCTACGTGGAGAAGAAAATAATGAAATAAAAGAAAAATCAAGGAATAAATAAAACACAGGCATGAGATACAAGAACACAGGCAATGTTTTGATTATGGGGATCATTCTAGTCATGGACAAAGAGATAGTTACTAATAAATAAAGGATATAGTGGATAGAAAGGGTCTTTACTAAATAAATCAAACGACAAAGGGATTACAAGCACTGTAGGAATGCATGTACAATACATCTCGTGGTAATGAAATATTCAACCAAATACATAAAAATAAACATGTGTAAATTAAATTTCATTGCAAGTAACAACTTTAACAGGCGTACCTTAGCCCACTGTGAATTCTCTGAGGTCATTGTCCCACGCACGCTCCATATAGCTCTCGCTTTCCAACTGATGTGACCTCACAGGTACCTCCCAACCAATGCTACGGGTACTCTTCTTTCGCTTGAGTCGCCTGAGCCGCAAAGGTGCCACACACACAATACCAGAGAATGATAGCACCCATATCGCCTTGCAAGGTCAAGCTACCACTCATTACCTTTGCTGGGTATCCCAACTCCCACAAGAGAAAGTTCAGTCAAGAAATTTTTTTAGCAGCTTAACGTTACGCATAAAGATGAGATCCATAATCCTCCTCCTCCATCCTTTTTATAGATTTTTTCAGTAATTAGTTTCCAAAATTCTCATTAAATTCCTTTTTCATTCGATTAATTTCAAAAACCATCCCTCGTACAATTGTCGCTTGATCCTCTAGTTACAGCAGAAAATCAAACTTATTAATTAATTAAATATTCCTATTTCCCTCACCCACCTAAAAGCATTCCTAAAAACTCTCTTCGGTGTCCCAATATTCCCTTAAAAAACTTAAATGACTTATGCCTTACTTAATTCCTAGTTGAGTTCAAAAATAGAAGGTCCCGAAGGATAGATTCCATACTAAGTTATAAATTCATATTTTTCTTTAAGTCTCCCCTTTTCTTTAAGTTTCCCTTTTTCCTTAAGTTTCCTTTTTCTTTTAAGTTTTCCCCTTTTTCCCATTTAACTAAAATAATCAATTTAGCAAGTGTAGATAAAACAACTATTTACCCTTTTTCCTTTTTAATTAAAAATTAATTCAACAAGTGTAGATTAAAACAACTATTTACCCTCTTTTCTTTTTAACTAAAAATTAAATTAGCGGTGTAGATAAAAACAACCATTACCCATTTTAAAAAAAATGAATCCTCCATTCTAATTTTGTCTTTTAAAATAAGTTGAATTTCTTTACCCCTTTCTTGTTACATGTTTATTTATTATTTTTTTTTTTACCACATATTCTACTTAGACCTAGGTTTTAATTTCACTAGGATGGGCGACATTTTTAAGGGAAAATTGTTGTTAAACTTTACTTATCATATCATTCATTTTAAGGCCGACTAGGTTTATTCACTTACTAGTTAAAATCACAATGTGCTATTTAGGATGCACTATGTGCTCCAAGGGTGGCACTCACCTCTTTTGTTTTTCCTTTCATGACATGCCCTTCAAGACGCGCTACGTGCTCCAAGGGTTCCACTCACCTCTTGACTGGCTTTGTTAGATGTTAAACCCATGGATTTAATACTCTGCTATGTGATATTGTGGGAGACTAAGGGCCTCTAAGGAATAAGGCCCTTTCCTTATTGCGCACCCCTTAGAATCACCATGAGCGACTATCACAGTCTTCCCTCATGATGTCGTGAGTCTTCTCAAACTAGGTAATGGTTAACCTACAGTTTGAGCTACAATGGGAGTGCTAGTAGGTTGTGGGAGGGTTGTTGCCACACCTCTCTCTCAATGTATCTAGATGTCTTACATGACCCCTCTACTCCACATGTGAGTCTCGTCGGAAAGCTATCATTAGGCTTCATTCAACAACGAATCATGTCAGCAATAATATTCAATCATCATAACATCTACTCATATGTACATATGTCATATCAAAAAAATTCAAACCCCAATAGTCCACTCTCTGACTCGATCCAAAGTCCAAGGGGTTTCATCGATGCCTCTACATCCTCAATGTCCAAAGTCCTTCACACTCAGGAGAACCCAGTGAATATCACATGTCTATGTAAATACAAAAAAATATCATATCATCATATCTATAATATCTCATAATCATAATCAAATGGCCAATAGTATAATAGTGTGGATCACCTGCAAGAAAGTGTCCTCAAAGAATAAGTTCTCTCTGTGCGTGCAAGAGAGGGATGTTACATACACCCCCTGTTGGTTTAAACATCGTCCCAAAGTTTCGCAATATATAGGTGTTGAAATAAAGTGTATCACAGTATCATAAGTCTATCTATCAAAGAAAAATGGAAACTGCTAATGCATATCATATACATCCTCCCAAGTCACTGATTGTGGACAATAATTGTCCCACTGGACATTGACCAGATCTATTGTTTTGCATTGTAGTTGTCAAATGTGGTGGTACAATATGCAGATTGGCTCAGTCATGAGTGCACCCTCGTCAGATACCTACAAGGAACTCATGTCAATAACATGTGTCAGATCAATAATATAATGCTTCAAAACAGATACATGAAAAATATCGTGCATACACCTCAAAGAATCAGGCAAGGCTAGTCGATAGGCCATGGGCCCCTTCATTCCCACAATATTGAAAGGTCCCACCAACCTAGGAGAGAGTTTATCACCCTTTCCAAACTTTATCAAAATCTTATGCAGTTTTTCCCGCAAGAAGACTTGATCGTCAACTTTGTAGCTATGGTCGACACAATGCGCATCGACATAACTCTTATGTCGATCCTGCACTTCTTTGATCCTTTGTCTTATTGTTTGCATTTAATCTTCCATTTCTTGGATCACTTCTTGCCACACTAGGACCCTATCCTCAGGTTGATCTGAACTCAAAAGCATCTAACACGATCACTCGTAAAGAAACTCGAAAGTCTCCATCTTAATGATTCTTTGATAATTGTTGTTATATGAGAATTATACCAGTGGTAAGAATTATTCACAATGCTTTTGTTGGTCCATCACGTACATATGCAACATGTCCTCTAATATTTGGTTTGTTCATTTGGTTTTCCTGTCTGTCTCCAGGTGATATGTGATACTAAAGTTAAGTTGGGTTCCCAAGGTCTCTTGGAAACTAGTCCAAAATCATCCAGTAAACACCTATCCTCGATCGGATATAATCCTCTTAGGCATGCCATGCAGCCTCACAATATCATTGATGAAAAATCTAGCTATGTCAGGTTCCTAATATGTCATATGCATAAGAATTAAATGAGCACTCTTCATCAAAGTGTCGACTACCACAAAAATTGAGACGTGTCTCCTTGCCGTCAGTGGCAATCCGACAATGAAATCCATAGAAATGACCTCCCATTTCGATTCCAGAATTGCAGGTGGCTCTAGTAATCCTCTTGGATTTCTATGTTCATCCTTCACCTGCTACCATTCTAGACATCTTGTCATGTAGTTGCCTATGTCTGGCTTCATTCCTTTCCAGAAGAATAAGGGTTTACGGTCTTCCCTCATCTTTGTGACTCTAGGATGAGCCATATACACTGCTCTATGAGCCTCATTTAGGATAAAAATCGTCAACTCGTCGTTGGGAGGTATGTAAATTGGATTTTTAAATCTCAATAATCTGGCGTTGTCAAATGTAAATCCTTCATATCTTGGTACCATCATTGTGTTATGTCCGATAAAATCATTTCCCTCCTTTTACCAGTCATCGTTGCCCTGTAAAGTTAGAATCTTTTCACATAGATTCTTATAAAGAGGAATCATCAAAATGATGTGTGGTCTCCAACTTAACGAATCCTCCACTCTATTCACTATATCTTTTATGTAAGTAATCTCAAGACCGTACTCGCTAAGCAATTCTGACCAATGTCGTTATCGCACATTCAAGTTTCTTTGCGTAAAGATGAGCTGTAATCCGCAGTGGTCCGTTTTTAGTTTGAATTTCCATCCAATAAGGTAGTGTCTCCAAAATCTCAAGGAATAAACAATGGCTAACAACTCCAAATCGTGTTTCAAATAGTTCTCCTCACAGCTTCTCAACATTTTTGAGATTAAGCGATCACTCAACCGTCTTGAATCAAGACTCCGCCTAAGCCTTCCTTGGATGTGTGAGTGCATACCAATAATTCCTCTTCCATGTCAGGGACATTTAGTATTGGTGTTGTTGTAAATAGCTCATTGAGACTCCAAAATTATTCCGTGCATTTCATGGTCCAAACAAACTTCTTGTTCTTATTATTCAATTCCGTAATCAGATTTGTTATTTTGAAAAAACCCTTGATGAACCATCGATAGTATCTTGCTAAACCAATGAAGCTACGCACTTTAGGGACATTCATCGGTCCAGGCCATTCCATAATAGCCTCGACCTTTGTTGGATCCACAATGATACCTTCATCGAAGATGACGTGCCCTAAGTAGTGAATCTTCTATTGATAAAACAACCATTTAGACAATTTCCCATATAATTTGTTCTCTCACAGACACTGTAGTACCAAGTTCAAGTGCTCCTCATGCTCTTCCAATGTCCAAGAGTAAATCAAAATAACATCAATGAATACTTGGATGAACTTGTCCAAGTATTTGTGGAACACCCTGTTCATCAAACTCATAAATACCCCAGGGGAGTTTGTCGGTTCAAAAGGTAAAGAAGTAAACTCGTAATGTCAAAAAATCATCTTAAAGGTGGTCTTAGGGATGTCATCCTCCTTGATCTGTAACTGGTGATACCCTGATCTCAAGTCGATCTTTGAAAACATCGTCGTGCGTTTCATATGATCAAACAGATCATCAATACTTGGCAATAGATATTGATTCTTGATTGTTTCCTTGTTCATTTGATGATAGTCAATGCAGAGTCTCCATGACCCATCCTTCTTCTGTATGAAGATAAAAATAACACCCCATAGTGACACACTTGGATGTATAAGTCCTAGGTCCAACAACTCCTTTAGTTGAATTTTCAACTCCTGTAACTATGGGGTGGACATCAGATAAGGTGTTCTTGCTATCGGTTTGGTCCTTGGTTTTAATTCTATGGTAAATCAAACTCCCTCTCTGATGACATACTAGGTAAATCCTTAGGGAAGACATCCGAAAACTGTCTCACAACTGAATGATGTTCTAGACCTTCTGTTACTCCCTTCTCGTTTAATGCAAGGATTGCATAAATATTACATCCCTTGCGCATGATCTTCTGTAGCTACAAGGAAGAGATGAAACTTAAAGACACTCCTTGGTTCTGACCTATAATCATGTGTCTATTTCCCTCATCATCGACCAAGATTAACCATTTCATCTTACAGTTGAGTATCGCCTCATCAATTCCAACCAGTCCATAATGATCATGACATCATAAGATTCTAAGATCATGACATAAAGGTTGGTCCTAGTGGAAAACTCTCCCAGGTTAAGGCTACAACCCATAACCTTCCCACCAACCTTTTTTTTGGCTCCAAAATCGATTTATACAAAGCTAAACTCATCATGTTTGACTTCCTTTACCTTAATTATTTTTAGCGCTACACCAGAAATGAAACTCTCGATAGCATCAGGATCTATCAAAATAATAATGGTCTAGTCAGCGATAGTACCTTATGTCTCGAGAAAAGTCGACTTGTTCTCTTCCTTGTAGTTATTCACCACTCCATGAATTCGATGGGCCTTGCCCAAATATCCCCCTGTAGTGGGTCTAGCTGATCCAAATGATCTATTTCTCTCCTCTAGGAAGTCACTTTGGTAATGTGGCTCCCCACATGTCCAACACGCTTTCTTTCATCTCGTAATCTTGGTACCCAAAGTAGAAGTTGACGGCCCACCAGTCGGGAGCCCTAGTCTGTTCTATTGAACAAGCCTAAACTGTTGCTACTGTGGTTGACACTAGTGTTGGTGTTGTGGTCCTCGGTAAGGAGTTTTATGCTGCGGTGTTGGTTGTTGAGCTGTAGTGAAAGTGAATCCTCTCTGGAAACCACGATATCATGGTGTATTTATAGTTGGTGTCTGATGTTTCTATGCACCAGATGACACATGCCTTGCTAGTCTCGCTGGAGCCCTGCTCTAACCCCTACTGATAAGATCCTCCTCTATTATGAGGGCCTTTTGGACGACATCATGAAAGGTTTGAGACATCAAAATCCTAAAATTTGCACGAATGCTGACATTAAGGCCAAACAAGAACCTGTTCACCTTATGTTTCTCGATATTCAAGTGTGAAACATACCAAAGAAACTCCATAAAATGGGCCTCATACTCGGGCATCGTACGATAACCTTGTTGCAAGGTGTTGAACTTTTTGAATTAATGCTCAATGAATTCCTCTGATATATACCTCTCTCAGAACCGTTCCTTGAACAGTTCCCATGACACGTCTTTGACGACCATGTTCAATTACGGTAGGAGCGTCTTCAACCATAGAAGAGCGCTCCCCTTCAGCTGAAAGACCGCCATGAGGACCTTCATGTTGGAGGTATAGTCACGAAGTTCAAATAACATTTCCATATTCTCCAACCATGGCTCGATGACTACGCCATCTAGGGCACCAAAGAACTCAGGAAATTTGACCTTCTCGAGTTCGCAGTGAATACTACCAGTATCGACCATAGTGTGCGGTGGACCCTTAGGGGGTGTCAGTTCCCTGGCCTCATATTTATCCAAACAACTGATCAGTCCCTTAGACATCCACTCAAAATACCTCATCATCCCAAGCACATCACCCACAACTGTCTGTTCTTGCCTGACAACTTGTTCATCTCCCAGGGGGTTAGACCCCTCAGGCATGGATGTTATTGGGGGCATCGCGATTCCTCCCCTAGCACCTCGTCATCTTCCTCCATGATGTCATCTAACCATGATTACCTACACGAATACAAATCAAATTAATTAGCAACCTTATAATCAAGAATCAAATCAACGATCAAACCCCCTCTAATACCATATGTAGCAACCCCATCGTTACGACTACAAGTGAATCAATGCAAAAGAAATTTTCTTTTTCAAATGTTTTAAGCAGGAAGGACACAACGACAATCGTTAAATAAAAAAACTTCACGATGAACACAATGCTCGTAGATCAAGCAACAAACAACAACGACTTAACATACTAGCACATCATGCAACTGGATGAAACATGTGATAATCAATAGAAATATAAAAACAACTATGATCCAGACAAAAGAAAGACATCACCTACAAGGTAAAGGACAACATCAACAACCCAACACAATGGCTTGATGACCAATAACTATAAAACCTCTACGGGATGCAAAACCAAATGCATTAAGGCATTACAAAACCAAGTACCAACATCAATTACAATAAATAAACACCCACATCGAGAAGCATAAGACTCTGGCTAGGTTATCATTCGCATCTATCCATCAGGACACGCAATGATCCCCTCATAAGGAATCATGCCGTCACAAGGCGATAGGTGTGATAGTAACCATGGAATAACATAACATTTCTTAGACCTTTAAGCCAAGATAATCCCTCGTGCTAGGAGACTGAATCATCTGTCAAAATATGGGAAGACTACACCCATGCACCCAAGAAACAAGTCTACAAGACGCAAGGGAAAAATAACTACTATAACCATTATACATCACATTAAACTCATGGTGCAACAAATTCTATTGCAAACATACATGCCTTACTTCAATATAATTGACATATCCATATTGATGTCTATCAATAAATCTACGTCTAACAATGATAACGCAGTGTAACTATAAAATATCTGTCTATTAATAGGTGGCAGTCTAGCATTGACATCATTGTCTAACTGATATATTGCTATATATTATTATTGGTTGTCTAGAATTTATTACTGTCTATTAAATATCTTATATCGTTGAGTTAAATATATGATATAACTGTCATTTAAAATATATGAAATCGAAAATAAATGATAATGTTTTCATTTAAATATACGAATTGCAAAGTTAAATAAAGATGTTATTGTCATTTAAATATCAAATTTGCTTTGTAAATATATATCGTTGTGCAATATATACATTTGTTGGGTAATATTTAGGTTCATTGTGTAATATATAGATATAGATTTGTTGTATAATATATATAGATTCACTGTGTAATAGATAGATGTAGATTTGTTGTATAGTGAATGTATAGGTTCATTGTGTAATATGTACAGGATTGATGTCAGTAAAATCGCTATAACTATATCTCTTCCACACACGAAATATAAGGTTGTTGTCACTAAAATCGCTATCATTATATCTCTGTCACCCATCAAATATAAAAACATTTTCAATAATTATTAAATTTGTAGTCACTATATATTAAAATGAATGCAGGCCTGTCATTAAAGATGCAGACATATCAAAAACAAAAACATAGGCATATATACAATTTCGTAGACAGAGGTAATATTCATTGTCAAAAATCTATACACTACAACCATTAAACACAGTCACACTCAATTGGAATTTCGCTGTCCTTCAAATGCAAAATCGTTTCCATTCAATGTATAAATTCTTCGTCATTCAATGTATAAAAACATAGTCATTCAAAGTATAAATTCATTTCCATTCAAAGTATAAATTTGTTGTCATTCAAATGTTAAAAATGCAGTCATTCAAAGTATAAATTCGTTGTCATTCAAGGTATAGAAATGTAGTCATTCAAAGTATAAATTTGTTTTCATTCAACGTATAAACTTATTGTCATTCAAATGTTAAAAATGCAATCATTCAAGTATAAATTCGTTGTCATTCTAGGTATAGATGCGTTATCATTTACATGTTAAAAATGCAGTCATTCATGTATAAATTCGTAGTCAATATTTACTGTCAATCAATGTGCTATCAATCAGTAAAATCGTTGTCCAATGATACTATATAACCATAATCATTTAGTGGAAAACATTGTATAGACATCATTGTGTAATCAAGGCGATTTTATGGGAATTTGTTGTGTAATCAAGGCAAATTTTATTAAGGTGAAGCAAGTGACTAGGGGATATTAAACAAGCGATTTGTATTCCAGATGAGTTTAATCCCAGGGAGGACACATTTAATGATTATTCAACAATAAATAAAATTCAATCTTGATGTAATATAAAGGTTTGATCAATAGAACGATTTCAACTGGAGACATGTAAACTTCGTTGTGTTTTATCATAAAAAGAAAAGAACGCAGACATATGGATATATTCGTAGCCATATCATTTAAATAAATGCAAACATAGCATTGAAAAAAAACACAGACATTTAAAAAATGTAGAGTTTCTACCATTCCATAATGTTGGGTTTATCATTCTATGACACAGACTTTTATCAATCCAAAAATGCAGAGATTTGGCATTCAAGACTCAAAGGTTCATCATTCACAAACATAGAGTTTTATCAATCCAAAAACACAAAGATACTCATTCACAGGGAAGGCACAAGGATTAGAGATTAATCATAAGAGAAAAACATAGAGATATGTAAGGGATAGATAGTTGGGAGAAATGTATCCTTCACTTATTATCCATGCATAGGAAAGAAGGGAATTTGAATCTATAAGTATTTAGACACAGGAGTGATGACCATCGATTCGGCTCCTGGACGACTATTGAGGTAGAGACTAATAACTTAAGGATAAGGGATGAAAGATAAAAAGACAATCTACATCCAGATATTCTCCGTGGAGAAACAAAGAATGAAATAAAAGAGTAATCAAGGAATAAAAAAATGCAGCTAGGAGATACAAGAACACGGGAAAGGTTTTGAGTCCGGGGATAATTTTGGCCATGTGAAAAGGGAAAATAACTCATAAATAAATGATATAGTGGATGGCAAGGGTCTTTATTAAATAAATCAAATGACAAGGTGATTACAAGTACCATAGGAATGCATGTACAAAAAACCTAATGGGAATGAAATCTTCAATCAAATACAGAAAAATAAACATGTGTAAATTAAATTTCATTGCAAGTAACAACTTTAAGAGGCATGCCTTAGCCCACTGCGAATGGTCTGAGGTCGTTGTCCCACGAGTTCTCTGTACAACTCTCACTTTCCAATCGATGTGACCTCACCGATATCTCCTAGCCAACGCTAGGGTACTCTTCTTCCCCCTCAGCCCCCCAAGCCGCAAAGGGGCCACACACACAATAACAGAGAATGCTAGCACCCATCTCACCTTGCAAGGTCGAGCTATGACTCATTACCCGAGCTGGGTATCCCAACTCCCACAAGAGAAAGTTCAGTCAAGATAAAACTTTAACAGTGTAAAGTTATGCATAAAGATGAGATCCATACTCCTCCTCCATCCTTTTTATAGAGTTTTTCAGTAATTAGTTTCCCAAATTCTCATTAAATTCCTTTTTCATTTAATTAATTTTTAAAAACCTCCCCTGTACACATGTCGTCCAATCCCCTAGTTGAACCAGAAAATCAATTTTATTAATTAATTAAATATTCCTATTTCCCTCACCCACCTAAAATCATTCCTAAAAATGCTCATTGGTGTCCCAATATTCTTATACAAAACTTAAATGACTTACACCTTACTTAATTCCTAGTTGAGTTCAAAAATAGAAGGTGCCAAAGGCTAGATTCGTTACTAAGTTAGACATTCTACTTTTTCTTTAAGTCTCTTGTTTTCTTTAAGTTTCCATTTTTTCTTAAGTTTCCTTTTTCTTTTAAGTTTCCCTCTTTTTCCTATTTAACTAAAAAAATCAATTGAGAAAGTGTAGATAAAACAACTATTTACCTTTTTTCATTTTTAATTAAAAATTAATTTAGCAAGTGTAGATAAAAACAACCATTACCCTTTTTTTTTAAATTCAGTCCTCCATTATAATTTTGACTTTAATAAATAAGTTGAATTTCTTACCCCCTTTCTTGTTACATGTTTATTTATTATTATTATTTTTACCACATGTTCTACTTAGACCTAGGTTTTAATTTCACTAGGATGGGTGACATTTTTAAGGGAAAAGTGTTGTTAAAATTTACTTATCATATCATTCATTTTAAGGCCAGCTAGGTTTATTCACTTACCATTAAAAATTGTGACATGCCCTTCAGGAATCACTATGTGCTGCAAGGGTGCCACTCACCTCTTTCTATTTTCATTATGCAACGTGTCCTTCAAGACGCACTATGTGATCCAATGGTGCTACTCACCTCTTGATTGACTTTGGTAGATGTCAAACCCCTGGAGTCAATACTCTTCCAGGTGATCTTGTGGGAGACTAAGGTCCTCTAAGGAATAAGAGACCTACCTTATTGTGTGCCACTTAGAATCATCGTGAGCAATTGTCACAGTCTTCCCTCATGAAATTCTTGAACTAGGTAATCATTAACCTATAGTTTGAGCCATGGTGGGAGTGTTAGTAGGTTGTTGCAGGGCTATTGCCACACCTCTCCCTCAATTTCTCTGGTTGTCCTACGTGACCCCTCTTCTCCACATGTGAGCCTAGTCAATAAGTTATCGTCAACATACATCCATCAAAGAATCATGTCAACAATAATAGTCAATCATCATAACATCTAATCATATGTACATATGTCATATGAACAACATTCGAACCACAATATTCCACTCCCTAACTCGATCCGGAGTCCAAGGGGTTTCAATGATGCCTTTTCATCCTCAATGTCCAAAGTCCTACACACTTAGGAGAATCCATTCAATAGCACCTGTCTATGTAAATACAACAAAATATCATATCATCATATCCATAATATCTCATAATCATAATCAAACGACCAATAGTATAATAATCTGGATCACTTGTAAGCAAGTGTCCTCAAAGAATAATTTTTCTCAGTGCGTGCAAGAGTGGGATGTTACAGGAAAGTACCATAGGATTCATACAGAGGTGAATAACCGCCAGGATGAACATCGGTCTAGAGTGATGAAGAATTTAGGTGATCTAGATTTCATGAGAAGAATGAAATGACTACATATTATTAACATGTGCTTAACACAAAATAATAGAGATACAATAAAACTGGTTTTCTATTCAATAAGGAAATAAACTAAAACTGTAAAATGCAGCAGAAACGAGCTTGTTGGAATGGTGGTGGCTATCTCTGAGAAGAGATGTGACAGTTGTGCTCATTCACCAAAAGATTATTACAATGAGGCTATGAAAAAAATTTTACAATAAAAAGGAATGCAAAACACCCTATACATACAAAAACCTAACCCTAGGAGATGAAGTGCCAAAAGTCATGTGGGCCTCGTTTAGGTAAGTTAGTACATCAACTTCCTGGGGTCATAACTTTTGCATACGATCTCCGTTTTAGGCTCATGATAGCCCATTGGAAACATATCGTTGAGGAGATTAATTTTGGGGGTATTATGGAAGAAACTTTCATATTGCTCTCTATTTTCCCAAAAAACGTCGTTTAGGGCCTCAAAACGACTCTGGAAGTTTTAGGACCCGAAAAACTGCTAAAAATTGTAAATTACCAAAATTGCTAGAAAACTGTTTTGATCCAATTGGAAAAGGTGGGTGGCCATTGATATCCACCTAGATTAATACTCTATACTTAGGAAGCAATGGTCTCCATTGTGTTTAGTTCCCCCATTAAATGAGGAAATTTCTATTGAATTTGGCCCTCAGTGAGCCACTTGCCTTGGTGCAAGAGTTGCCCTGCTTTGACAACTCGATAAAGTTGGATACTTTGTTGTTGAGTACCCTTGATATATGTGTCCAAAATATGATCATGGGATGCCTATTGTATGCAGTCAAGGTTGAGTTTTATTGGTTTCAGTTGTTCTGCAACTTCTGAGGTGTCTAATAACGGTGGGAAATAAGGGTGAAGGAGATCCACATTGAACACTAGGTGTAGGCCAAGAAAATGAGGAATGTTGAGCTCAAAATCATTATCCCCAATGGCCTTGGTGATGGCGTACAACCCATAACAGAGTGGGAGAATATTCCGATGGGGTCCTGTAAGGCATTCTTTCTGCAAGTGCAACCAAACTTTGTCACCCACCTAAAACTGATGTGGCACCCAATGTTGATAATGTCACTGCTTATACTTGTCATTGCACTTATGTAGGATATATTGAACCTATTGGCGAATGTGCTATATCCGATCAATGAACCATTTGGCTTTGTCAGCTTTAGTTGGAGCAGGAGATGAGTCGGTTGAGCTGACCACAAGGGGAAGTGGAAGATCTATGGGACCCAATGGTTGGAATACCAACCCCACCTGAAAGGGGTTGTGGTCAGTTGAGCTATGAAGGGATCGGTTGTATCTATGTTGGACATAGGGAAGGCTCTCATCCCATGTACGAGGGTTCTTGGAATTATACATCCAAAGGATATGGAAAATCATTTTATTTACGAGCTCGGTTTTTCCATTTGTCTGGTGGTGGAAGGTCGTGGATTTGGTGAGCTTGGTGTTCAACAGTGACGAGAGGCTCAACTAGAATGTGCTGAGAAATTGATTGTCTCAATCTGAGACAATGGTTTGTGGGATTCCAAAATGTACCCAAACTTGTTCAAAGAAGAGCTTGGCAGTGGCCTCTGTTGTGATTCTCTTCTTGTAGGAAACCATAATCGCCATCTTAGAAAGTAGATCAACAACCACAAAACAGAGTCATTTCCCTTCTTGGTGCACGAGAGGCCCTACATGTATTCCATTGAGATGGATTCCCATGGCATTTCAGGAGTAGGAAGAGGAGTGTATAGGCCCTGTTTCTTAGTGGTCGGTTTGGCAATAACACAGGAAGTGTAGGACCTAATATACTTGTTGACCTCCTGTCGAAGTTTAGGCTAGTAGAAATGTTTATGTAGCATTGCCACTGTCTTTTCAATGTCAAAGTTTCCTTCCACCCAACTGTAGTAGGCTTCCCAGATCATCTTCGCTCGCACTCTTGATGGAACACAGATATGGCCCAGATGACACAAAAACCCATCCTGAAGATGGAAATTATTGACAACTACATTTGTACCCAAAATTTGGTATGTGGTGGCGAAGTTTGAGTCTGTCTCATAGAGTTGGGGCCGTCCAGATATCTCATGGACACAATATTCTAGCACCATGGTGAGTTTCATGACTGGCGGTCTACTGAGGCAATCAACGACGTGATTGGTGCTTCTTGTTTTATACTTGATTTTGAGGTGGAATTGCTACAAGTATGTTGACCACTTTCTATGGCAGCCATTTTTCATCTTTCATTGTGTCCTCATGAACTGCAGTGGTTTATGATAAGTGTGGATGTTTGTCTCTTTCCCAAGAATGTCATGTCTCCATTGGAATTATGGTTTCCCAATGGAGTACATTTATTTGTCGTAATTAGGGTACTTACGGACAACATCTCATAGTGTCTCACTATGATAGGCCACAGAGTGGTCGTGCTGAGTGAGAACGGTGCCCACAACATAGTCTGAAGCATCTGTCTCGATCTCAAAGGGATGTTGTAGGTATGGTAGTGAAAGTATTGGGGATGAGCACAAGCACTACTTCAAATCATAAAATGCTTATTGTTGGGACCGTCCCCACGTAAATTTCTCCTTACCACCACTCCTAGTTATTTGGCTGAGGTCCCATGCAATATGGGAGAATCCCAAAATGAACTTGTGGTATAAATTAGCAAGGACCAAGAAGCTTCGAAGCTCTGAGTGTGGTTTCGGCTAGCCAATCACAGATGACTTGGATCTTGATTGGATGCACATGTAAACCATGTTGATAAATGATGTATCCCAGGTAATGGACCCTATCCATGTCGAAGAATCATTTTTCCAAGTTGGCATATAGTGTGTGTTGTCTCAGGGTGTGCAGAACTTGTTGAATATGATGCAAGTGTTCGGCCCAAGTCTTGTTGAAAATGAGAATGTCATCCAGCTATAACACTGCAAAAGTATTGGTTAATGGTTGTAGTATATCGTCCATCATCCTCATGAAAGTGGATGGAGCATTTGTCAAACCAAAGGGAATGACCAACCATTCAAAAAGGCCTTCCTTTGAATTGAAGGCAGTATTCCATACATTTGTCTGTTCTATCAGGACCTGGTGGTAGACATACGTCAGATCAATATTACTGAAGTGTTTATCCCACATGAGTTGATTAAGGAGGTCATCGATTTGGGGAATCAGGTATTGGTTTTTTACTGTGATTTTATTCAGATCCCAATAATCAATGAGGAGTCACCAGGTTCCATCTTTCTTCTGCACCAGCATGATTGGGCTCCCCAAAGGTGATGAGTTGGGATGGTTGTGCCCCTTGTGGAGTAGTTCTTGGATCTGTCACTTGATCTCCTCATTCTCTAATAGAGAGTGGCAATAGACTGGTCCATTGGGCAGTGATGCGTCGGGGGTCAAATCGATGGGGTGCTTGACGTGGCAGTTCGAAGGTACCTTGGTAAGTCACGAGAAGATATCGGAGTATTCTTCCATGAACTTATATACTTTATTTTGTTGTGTGTAGAGGTTGACCATAGAGACCCTAGATGTGGCTGTGATAGTTTGTGTATTCTGAGAGCGAATCACGAAGAAGACGAACTTCCCCATCTGAGAGATGACCTTCTTGCATTGCTTAACAGAGATCAAGAAAATAACACTAGGTGGGACTGCCTCGGGTATCCTGTACAATTTCTTGTTCAAAGTAATAATAACACTATGAGGCCTGTACTCATATACAACATGACCTTTCCATAAATAAGGTTGTCACAAAAGAACATCACAAACTTCAAGAGGAGAAACATCACACAATACCTTGTCTTTGAAGGGATTGATGTCATATGATAGTCGACACTGTTGGCCAACGCAGAGATCGCTTCCTTGGTGGAGACATCCAATGGTGTAGGGTTGTGGGTGAGGCGTTGTCGCCAGCGCCAACCGCTTGATGACCTCTTCTAAGATGAGATTCTTCTGGCTACTGCTATCAATGATGAATTACAGCAGGGTGCCTTTTACCCACATATGTGAATGTAAGAGGCACTCTCCTTATTCTAGCTTGTCTGGTTCATGAGGATAGAGCTTGGTGGTAGCAACAATGGCATTGGGTTCCACATAAATGATCCTTATTCCCCTTTATAGTTATGGCTTAGAGTCAGAAACTACATCTGATTCAAAAGATTTCACTTTGGCCACCAGTGACTACTTTGAGTGGCAGTCAACAATGTCATGCCAAGGGCTCTTATGGAATTCGCACCACTTCCTGATATCTTTCTTTGTCTTTTTGGTGTGCTCCTTTGCTTCTGGCTTGGACTGGTATTCCTGATACTGTCCAGGTTTTCTCTGTCCATTGTTCTATGGGTTGGGGCTACCCTTTCCTATATTTTTTTGTGAGGGGTTCCCGCATTTTTGTTTGAGCTTCTGCTCGATTTTGATAGAATATCGGTAGGTCACGTCCAAGGATAATATGTCCAGAAATTCCGTTTCAATATGGATGTATCTATGTAGAGAACCGCGATACTGGAGCACCATATGTCACTTTGAATCTTTAATACCCATCTTGGTGTGCAAGGTATGGGAGATATTTGTTAAATCTAACACTGCTTGGTCTCTTTCTTTCTGTAGTGTGGTCCATTAGGTATACAAGTCGTCATAACTTCCAACATGGTAGTATTTTTCCTTAATAGCATCCCTGAAGGATTCCCAGGTGGTCGTGACTATAAATAATGAGGGTTACTTTATTTACTTTTTCTCACAAAACGTTTCCCACCAATATTTGACATGGGGAATGGCTTTGGGGAGCGCAAAAGTAATCTTTTCTCTATTCTAAAAGTTATCGACAAAAAAATACCCTTATAGTAGATTCAACCACTTGTCTATAGCATATGCGTCTATATGACCTTCAAATATAGGAATATTGAAGTTTATTTGTACCTTGAAGGGGGTTGTGCCTCCGTTCGAATAAGTTGTGTCTCCTTTTGGTAGTCACTGAAGGATTTGTGCGAAACTATCCATCATCTTGTTCCTCTATTGTGTGAGGGATTCCTCAATAAAAAGTTTGAAAGGATCTCTTGTCCTGTCATATTTCTTTTCTCTTGCAATGAGAGGTTGCTTGGGCATGTGAGAGTTTTTTTCCTCAAGAGAAACAATCTCGATACCCAACTCTTTGTACTCCGACCTTGTTGGGGACATGCACTAAGACGAAAAGGAAAAGACTGCTCTGATACCACTGATCTGGAGTTTATGAGAAGAACAAAATGACTATAGATTATTAACAGGTTCTTAACACAAAATAATAGAGATATAGTAAAATTGGTTTTCTATTCAATAAGCAAATAAGATGAAACTATAAAATGTAGCGGAAACAAGCTTGTTGGAATGGTGGCATCTTATCTCTGAGAAGATATGTGACAGTTGCGCTCATTCAAAAGAAGATGATTACAATGAGGATCTGAAGGCCTTTTTACAATAAATAGGAATGCCCAAAATCCTAGACATCCAAAAACCTAACCCTAGGAGATGAAGTGCCAAAAGTCATGTGGGCCCTGTTTGGGTAAGTTAGTACATCAACTTCCCAGGGTGGTAACTTTTGCATGGGATCTCCATTTTAGGCCCATGATAGTCCATTGGAAAAGTATTGTTGAGTAGATTTATTTTGGGGGGAAAATGGAAGGAACTTCCATATTGCTCCCCTTTTTCACAAAAAAAATTGTTTAGGACCTCAAAACGGATCTCGAAGTTTCGGGACCCGAAAAACTGCTAAAAATAGTAAATTACCAAAATTGCCAGAAAATTGTTTTGAGCTTGTTGGAAAAGGTAGGTGGCCACCGATATCCACCTGGATCATTAGGCATGATAGAAGATCAAAATTTTATCTTTTTTATAGATCCATGAGCTACTGAGAGTTTTATATCTAGTGTTGTGCTTAAAATAATTAATTTCAAGGGAGTTGAACAAGATGAGTTTAGATATGTGGAAATGGCATTTGGAGCTAAGAAAAAAGTTGGAGGAAATTTTAAGGATTGTAACATTAACTTGGGTGATTTAGTCACAAGTGTAAACCTTTATGTCACAATCTTGGGATCTTACGACATTGTGATTGGAATGGATTGGTTAGAATTGCATGACGTGATAATTAACTGTAATACAAAACGATTAAATTTGATTGATGATTTGGGAGAGAGAAGAGTAATTGTGGGAAGAAACCAAGGAGTGTCACTCACATTTATTTATTCCCTACAATTACAGAAAATCATGCACAAAGGATGTAAGTTGTACACTATTTTAGTGCTTAATGAAAAAGGTGATGCAGAAACATTGGAATATTTTCCTTTAGTATCAGAGATTTTTGGTGTTTTTCCTCAATAAATATCAGGTTTACCGCGAAATAAAGAATCAAAATTTAATATAGATATGAAACCTGAAAGATGACCAATTTCTAGATTGTCATATCGGATATCGACACCTAAATTACAAGAGTTAAATATGAAATTGAAGGAGTTGTTGGATTTGAGAATTATATGTCCAAGCATATCACTGTGGGGTGCACCAGTAATTTTCGTAGGAAATAAGGACAGATCGTGAAGGATTTTCATTAATTATCATCAATTAAACAAACCCATGACCATGAACCAATACCCATTACCGAGAACTGATGATTGATTTGATCAAATGAAGGGAATGATAGTATTTTCAAAGATTGATTTGAGATCGAGAAATCATCAGTTGTGAATTAAAGAGGAAGACATTCTTAAAACAACGTTTGAGACAAGATTCAGAGATTATGAATTTACTTTGATGCCGTTTGAATTGACGAATGCCCCAGGCTTATTTATGAGTTTAATGAATGGGGTATTCTGCGAGTACTTGGATAAGTTATTACATGTATTTATTGATGATATGTTTATATACTCTCATACAACAGAGGAGCATGACGAACACCTGAGAATAGTGCTGCAATGTTTAAGAGAAAACAAGTTGTATGGAAAGTTGTCAAATTGTTCATTTTATCAAATAAAGATTCATTATTTGGGACACATTATTTCTGGAGAAGGTATCGTTATGAATCTAGTGAAATTTGAGGCTATTATGGAATTGCCAACACCAATGAACATGCAAGGGGTACATAGTTTTATGGGATTATCAGGTTACAATCGATGCTTTGTCGAAGTAATTTTAAAGATAACAAATCTAATTACGAAACTGCAAAAGAAGAGAAATAAATTTGTATGGTCAGAGAAGTGCGTTGAATCATTTTAGAAGCTTAAATAACTATTAACAACAACAATAATACTAAAATTTATGGATATGAAAACAAAATTATTAGTATGCACTAACACATCCAAGGAAGGATTGGGTAGAGTATTAATGCAAGAAGGTCGAGTTATCGCATATATTTGAAGGAAAATTATAAAGATAATTACGCAACAAACGATTTGGAATTGTTAGCTATTGTTTATTCCTTACAAGTTTGGAGACACTACCTTACCAGACACAAATTCAAACTAAAAACTGATCACAGTGGATTACAACACATTTTTACTCAGAGTGACTTAAACCCACAATAAATATGTTGGTCAAAACTTTAAAGTGAATATGATTTTTAGATCATGTACAAGAATGTAATAGTTAATAGAGTAGTAGATGCGTTAGGTAGGAGACCTCACATTTTCTCATTAATACCACTAAAGACGAATCTTGGGGAGAATATTTTATCACTATAGAGTGATGACAACTAGTAAAAGAAATTAAAAGACAATAATATACGATATACTATGATGATACCTAGGTATGAGGGATATTATTTGGACACTCACATGTTATTAAGGTATAATGGGTGAATTTATGTACCACCAAATGATGAAATGAGAGAATTAATTTTGAACGAAACTCATTGAGTGATGTATATGGATTATCCTTGAGTCATGAAGATGAAGGCAGATCTAAAACCCCTATTCTTTTGGAAAGGAATGAAGACATATATAGTTAAGTATGTGGTGATATGTCTTGAATGTCAGGAAGTGAAGGTTGAACATAGAAATCCAACAGGTTTATTACAACCACATGTGATTCATGAACCAAAATGGGAAGTCCTATCCATTAATTTTATCTTTGGATTTCCATTTACAACAAGGACATAGGATTCTATTTTTGTATTCGTCGATATTTTTGACAAAATGACGAAAAATGTGCATTTTATTCTAGCTCATATGATGTATCAAGCATGAGACAAAGCTAGAATGTTTGTTAACAAAATTGTAAGATTGCATGGTGTACCAAGAAAAATAATATCTCATAGAGGATCAATATTCACTAGATGTTTTTTGGACTAGTTTCCAAGAGGATTTGGGAAGACAATTAAATTTTAGTATGACATATCGCCCCAAATAAGATGGAAAAAATGAAAGAACTGAAAGGGATCGACTAGAGGATAGGATCCTGTTAGGACCAAAATTGATTCACGAAATGGAATATCACATTCAATCCATCAATAAAAGGATTAAAGAAGTCAAATACCGACAAAAGAGTTATGCCAATGCGCATCGTATTGACTCTAGTTATGATATTGGTGATAAAGTGTTTTTACGGATGAAGCTGCATAAGAGTTCAATTAAGCTTGGAAAGGTTGATAAACTCTCTCCAAGGTTTGTGGGACCTTTCTAATTTATAGAAAATAAAGGATCCATGACTTACTGACTAGCCTTACCTAATTCTTTGAGGCGTATGCATGATGTGTTTCATGTTTCAATTTTATGTCATTATATTTCAAATACATCACATGTTATTCACATGAATTCATTGTAGGTATTGGACGAGGGTGCTTTCATAGTGGATCCAATCCGCATACTACACAATTTCACTTGATGGATGTGGTGTTAAATATTCGATCAGGTCAAGGTCCAATGGCACAGTTATAGTCCACATTCTTATTCTTGGGAGGAAGCAAATGAGATGTGTCAATTGTTTCCTTATTTATTTTTATAGTTGGATATATAGATTAGTATCAACTACATTTGTTGTTTTCATTGTTAGATTGTACAAACTTCAGGATTAAGTTTAAAAAAAGATGGGGTGTATGTATCAACGAGTTCTATTGATCACCTTTTATACATTGACTTATTCATTGAGGACACTTGTGATCAAGTGATCTAGTTAAAAAAAGGTACATTATGATTGAGTATTGGAATTGATATGTTATTAAATTTATATATAGCATTGACATGACATGATGACATGATGATGATTCTGAGGGAATCGACTAACTTACGTGGACTCCATATTAAGTGAGGGAGTGGATTATATACTTTGGTTATGAATACTAGATTTATTACGCATGTGTTATATGATGATTTCAATTATGGATTTTATGTATATGAGTTTATTTATGTTATCTTTGTCAGTGGATGCAGGCATTGTGACGCTTGCTAATTTGACTCACATATGGAGTAAAGGGTTCATAAACATATATCACATGGATGAAGGAAAGGTGTGGAAGTTTCCCTGTCACAACCTACTAGCACTCCCGTTGTGACATGAACTGAAGGTTAATGACTATATTGTTCTGAGAGGTTCACGATCTCGTGAGGGAAGACTAAGACAATCGCTCACGAGGATTTCTTAGGGGCGCACAATAAGGGAGATTCCTTATTCCTGAGCAAGCCCTTAGTCTCACACAAGGTCAACAAGTGGAGTAATGACTCCAAGCATTGAACAACTTCCAAACTAGTCAATGATGAGTGGCACCTTGGAGCACAAAGGTGTGTCTTGAAGACCACATCACATGAATAAATTTTGAGTCAATAAAAATCTAAAAGACCTTCAAAAATAAATTAAAACTTAGACTTTGTTAGAAGAGAGAACATAAATTATTATTAAGTTATAATATAGATAACATAATCTAAAGTCTAAGTCTAGATGTTTTGACTAAATAAAATTAAAGTGGGTTAAGGGAATTTTAGACTACTTAACTACTAGTAAAGAGAAGAATACGAATAATAAATTAGGCATGTGCAGAATGTGTGCATGAAACTAATAAAAGTAATTTTTATCTTAAAATAAAATCATTTCAAGAGAGAATGTGTAGTCAACATGGAGTTTCAATCGTAAGTTAGTCTAGATTCTAAGCTTAACTAGAAGTAGAGTCCTAAGAAAACTCCAACTTTAAATTAGTTAGGGGACATAATAAAAGAGAATTTGGGGAACTAAGGGACATCTAGGAGGAAATCTAGGAGCTAATTTACAAGTGTGAAGTAAAATGCTTAATTAGTTAAATTAAAAAGATATTTAACATGTTCAACTTGAGGAAATGGTGATATGTGTTGGGGTGAATAATCTTTAATTTAATTATTAAAAATTATCTAATTGTGCATGAGATGGCAAGTGTCGAGGTAAAATATATTATAAAAACAATAGTGAGGATAAGGAAAAGTACCTTATTGTTGGATGAATGACATGTTGAAAATTCTATTGACTAAGTTTACTTGTGTGAGTTGGGATAGAAGCTTGTGCAAGAGGTGGAAGTCTCTCCTTTTGAGGGAAATCTTGAGCTACTTTGGATTGAGATTTTGTGTGTAGCTTCTTTGAGGCTCGAGGAGAAAGTGGGGAAGAAGAGTACCCCTAGAGTTAGCTCGGAGGTACCGATGAAGTCTTGGAATTGAAAATAGGAATGGACTTTGCCCAAATATCCAATTTAAAAATCGACTTCGAATATCCACAAGATTTTTGGTTATAGTATTTTATATTCAATTTTTTTTTTAATATTTTTGTTTCTGGATGGTACAATACCAAATGTTAGTTATATTGATTTTGCACTTTTAATAAATCTGGTTTATATATATATATATATATATATATATATATATAAATGGGATGTAATGTACATGGTTCACAATTTGACATTAATTTCTCTATAAACATATATACAAAACTCTTGAGTAGAATGGCCTCCTAATTTAAGTTAAGTTTTTATTGAATAAAAATTTAGAATAGACAATTCTGTTTTATGCTAAGTTTTTATTAAATACAAATTTTAGAATAGACATTTTTTAATTGAATAAATTTAGAATTGGCAAAAATTGCGTTAAATTTTCATTACGATTTTTTTTTTTTTAAATCTTAATAACTAACAAAATCTTTGTAATTTAAAATGATGATTATAAGTTTACCAAATCATAGATAAAATTGTAGCAAAACACAAGGTTTATAATTCGTTGAGATGGAAAACCTTTACCATAAATCCCTTCTCCCATTCAATAATAGTCAGACAGTTAATCTCGACCGTTGAACATTGCTTTTATAATTTGTCCCAAATAGGATATCCTGTAAATGTGCAGGACTCAACTTGATATGGTTTAGATTCTATTTTTTTTTGTTACAACTTCAATCTTCATCGAATTCCAACCCCTTCACCTTTCTTGTCTTACGTGTTTTCTTCTCCTTAAGCAGAAGAGGGCTTAAATACTTCTAGTATTTTGTATAACTAACTCATAGTCTTCTCCTTAAGCAGAAGAGGGCTTAAATACTTCTAGTATTTTGTATAACTAACTCATAGATATTTGAAGCATATCGTGTTGGTCTCGTTGCTGCCAAGCCTGGAAGTTGTGATAGTTCACCGACTAGGTCTGTTCATTCTGTGGCATGCTTGGAAGGCAGATCTTTCCTTGGTTGTTATTAGTCCCTGCCCTTGGGATGCAGGGACTATTAACCGATTTTGCATTCACCTATTATCATGGCATGAAAACCAAGTAATTTAATCATAATTTAACCAAAGTTTCAATAGTTTCATGTAATTTTCCAGTTCATATTTATTTTATAATTCTAAGTTTTAAGTTTTACTCCTTATTTGACCTTATATCGAAAAATAATGTTTAAAATTTAATCAACTTGATATGTAAAAAGCAAATAGAATTAATGCTAAGTTCCAACTTAGCATTAATTCCAAACATCAAATGTCTTATATTTTCTTCTATATCTAGTGAACTACCAAGTATCATTCCACTAACGGCCAAGTGCCATCCCAATTGCTCACTTGCAAGTGGCTTGTGATTATCTTTTCTCTATCTCTCTTCTTCCTTGCTTCTTCGTCACGCACATAAACCCCACTTATCCATCCCCTACTACATCCAAAAAAGAGCAGCGCAACACAATCAAGCGAACCTTCATTCTCCATTTCTCTTCTTCCTATCCAAGCGAACCTTCATCCGCCACTGCTCGATCTACCTGCACTTTTTCATGAAATAACCTTCCGGCTGCAATATCTCAACGAGAGAGAGCTTCCACCTGCAAGTAGAGGAGAGAAAGATTCTCATTCTATTACAAGAAATCAATGTGACCAATTAACTGTCACCAATAATTGATTTCTATTTGAATTGAGTTCTACAAAATAGAAGGTGAGTGAAATCAAATATAGAGTTCGAACTTTCACATAATTTTTTTTCCTTCAATTTACATTAAAAAAAATTCTCTTCAATTTATTTAATAGAGATACAATATCTTTATTTTAATATTTAAAAAAATTCTCTTCAATTCCATAGAGATACAATATCTTCATTTTAATATTTAATAGAGATACAGTATATTTGTGATAAAAAAATATTAAGATATTGTCTTTAATTCAATTTTTTTTTTTTTTCAATTCTACACAACATAAATGGAGATATGAAAACTGAGCTAGTAGAGACAGCTTACCCCATGATAGCTTTCTGCTATCATGGAAGGTTGTCTCGGATGAAATCCAATTATGCAGACAAGAACAATGATACAGGATCTGATGTATGATAAATTGGAGTGCACACTGCAAAGACATCATCAATTTTGAGTCTTCGTTGCACTCCTACCGGCAGCACGATCTGCTACTACCCAAGCGGGTGCAGAAGCCTTAGCATCTGAAGTGGGTTGCCCACAACAACAACATCTAAGCCCAGGCCATATCCCGTAGCCCATAACCTATCTCGGTCATCACTACAATAGCAATATCACTCAGGATTAACAGACAATGGCTCAACGACTACTCCGATCTGAATGCATTCTAAACACCACCTTAATGAAATGAAAGGGCGACTAGACGAACGTCAGGAAGCTTATCGACAGCCGCTATGGCAAATTCCTCCTAGAATGACCTGCATGCTCAGCTCCAAATTACTACAAGAGAAGACTTTCCCTAATCTCTAATATAGAGATATTTATGTAATACAACCAGGATGACTCATCTTCAAATCTTCATTTTTCATTATTGAATCGAGCGTAGTTAGGTATATCTAATTCCAGTAAAGATATTATCAATTAAGATAAATTTATAATAGTCACTTTTCATTTAACTTCCCATAATGTGAGTGGATATTTGAATCAGAATTCGTTCAATGCCTACGGAAAGAATTCGATGTCGTGCCGGGGATATCTGTAACTATCCTGCAACATAGAACATGGAGATTTAGTGGCTCTGTCAATCTCGAACATTTCTGAACTAATTTCTTTAAAGCCAATTACACAACTTAAAAATTCATAACGAAATTGAAATCGACCTAATTTATTTGTGTCTCAAACAAATTGCATGATTACCCTGCTGCCCACCACTTGTTATACCTGTCACACCCCAAGTCATCCTTGGAATAAAGCTGCGGTATCATTTTTAGAATAAGAGGCATTTCCAAATATAACATCATTCTGTCGGTCATTTAGGTTAAAAAATATGAACCAGTAATGGGCTGACGGTCCTCGCCCTTACAGACGTCGATGTCATCCACAATGCCTTGATCAAATGCCATCTCAATGTATATATATATATATATATATATATATATATATATATATATATATAAGTTACAGTGTCGTGCTTTATTTGAGTGTGTTCAAAACTGATTTCTTTTAGTTCTGCACTTGCAGGTTTTATTCAGCAATGAGTTAATCTATGAAATCGAGTGAAACAAGATTAAGAGCCGGCCCGACCTAGTTAGGATGGTTTTCATTTAAGCGAACTAATGACTGCTTTCTTGAGTCAAGCTGCTTCAATTAGCTTTGTCTATGCTATCGTTGCTTCCTCTACCAGTGGATGAATCTGCGCCGTAAATGAAAAGTTTCAGAAGTTTTAGGCTGGAAAAGCATTATAACAGCCTTCAATCATGGAGATTGACATTGATAGGGATTTTTTTAGAAACGAAGGGTGATCTCTCTGCTTGAGCAGCAAGAAAACGAAGATCCTACTAATCGAGTCCTACTCTGCAATGCACAACACATGCTCACCTGGGCTAGAACTTGCAACTCTTTGCAACCCCAGCTTGCTTGCAGCTATGGAAGACATCACCTTCAAAGTACCTTCATGGCTTCCATGTATCCAAGTGCAAAGAACATGTACTAGAACATGAGCAACTAGTGAGCATATCGAAAATTTGATTGCGGCAACTGGTGAGTATATCGAAAAGTTGATTACAGAGCTAGGTGCATGTGTTAGAACATGAGCAGGCTGACACGCATAAAACATTCAGTGACACACGTATGTATCTTTTTATTTTGTTATTTAAGTATTTCATAAAGCTTACCTTTTCCTTTTTTTTCAATTAGTGTTTCTTTCGTCTACGGATTGGTGGAACATTATGATACCTTTTCGTCTAAACATTATGATACCTCATTTATTAGCATACAAAGCTGGTGAGAAGGTCGGTCTTTAAGTTTTCTTTTGATCAATTTAATGCAATATCTCACCAATGCAATATTTCTGCCCCTGAATCGAATGCCCATTTCTATTTGTTTAAACCCTTGTTTGAATTTTCTACATTACACTCAAACTGAGACGAGCTACTGCTTTCACAATTATAATTTCCTTTTAGCGTTAACCATTCAAAGAAACACAAAAAAAAAAAAGTAAAATGATAGAATTTAATAATTTTAACTTTCCCTTATTTCTAAACAAATACTATAAAATAGACCTGTATGAGCATTCCAATGAATAAGATTTAGCTAGAAATTATGCCTAACAGAGGACGCCCTTTGCAATGAATGAGTAACGTTAGTAGGAAATCTCTATTAAAAAATACAATCACATGAATTCTAACGAATCTACTGTTCTCATTGAAATCTAAGTAATCTATATGTTCTCATTGCATAAAATCACTTCAATCTGATCGTCGAACACTTCAATCTGATTCCACTGTATCATATCATCAGGACTCTATTATCATCAGTAGTACGGATTTTGACACGTGCTTTCGCCTTCTTTGTCAGGGACTTGTTTCTCAGCAACTCTCCTGGTTACACAGATATTCAAGAAGTGCACACTTTAGTTTCATCAGATGGTGTTGCTGCTGGAATAGTTATATACTTACGAAGTATGAACCTCTTGCTCTAGGGTTAGACTGGAATAAATTTAATAAATAAAAAAAATATTGTTGAGTCAAATACCAGAGTTTTCCTATGCTTGTAGTTTAGAAGACATAGATTGTCTGCCGGAAACTCGTGATTCTCATTTCTTACGCTTAGTTATTCGTGTTAATAGAGTCCAAAAGAGTACAAGTCGTTGATGGAAGTGAAGCTAACGGCAAGAAATACCAGTAGCGTCTATTTACCTTATGGCAAATTAATTTCCTTGCTGCCTAAAAAATCTCCGATAGAACCATTCAATCCTTGATGAGATCCGTGAAGCAGTAGTATTGAACCTTTGAAGGATAGTGAATTCGCAAGGTCTATTAGGAACGTCTCCCTGTTTCTCTTCACCTTGATGTGAGTTAGTCTCCTCTCCACGGCATTTTAAGTTTTAGTAGTTTAATTGCAGTCAGAGCTAGAAGATGCTTTTAAGAGAAATAATGTTCCTCACTCCAGTTGACATCAATATATTAAATTCTGTGAATTAGATGATGAGGGAATTGGAAGACCGGTGACTGGTTTATTTGAGGATTTGGTTAAGCTCATATGCTTACATTTATTGGAAATGGGTATAATTAATGATTTTTTAATTTAAAACCCTAATCTGATTGCTAGCAATTAAAGATGTTGGCATATTTTTAGTGGCACTTTCAAATCAATGAATACATTTATGAATGAATTAGTTAACTTGTTTACTTTTTAACATTTACCTAATCATATTAATAAATTGATATGATTGCCACATTTATATGATTAACATTTCTACAAGATTTTAAAAGTGATTACCTCAACCTTTTAAATGAAACTACATTATGAAAATACACTTATCTATTGCAACATTTTCCAATTTAAAATTATTTACTCTTCATATACCTAAAGAAGGCCACATATCCCACGCTTCATATGGGAGACAAGCGCTTCATATACCTGAGGAAGGCCACATTTGCAAATTTAGATTCATGGGAGGAAGGAGCATGAATTTACAAGTTTGTGAATTTACACTTGGCAGGCAAGCGCTTGATGACCGGCAGGCAGGCAGGCGCTTGAATTAACAGTTTGTGAATTTACATTTATGGGAGGTAGGCCACCTTTGTCATATTGGATGCATGTGCATGTTTTTCGTTTCATATTATGGACTTCGCTCCTATACCTCCAAGTGGTCGCAGTATGAATCTAAATATTGTAGAGGAATTCTAGACGGATTATATGTATATCTATCACAAGTATTTTTGAACAAACAAGAGAACAAATAGTCTTTAGATTGGATGTGTTTGGAGCAAAAGAGATATAACAACATATCAGACTGGGAATACTCAGAAGAAGGGTATCAGAGCAAAGCATAGATCAGGTAACATCTTTTTCTTTAAAAATTCAGGCAATTACTTTCTTTAGGTTATTTAAAATGCTATGGTATATTTATGTTTTAGGTTTTCCATGCATGTGGGTAAACATTGAAACCGACCTTCCTTAAATGATCGACCCTCATCCATGCATTCACTATCTCTCTCAAATATTTGTAATCGATTCTCTTAAATTTTTGTTTTTAATAAATGTGTACCGCTTTGGATGACCATCTAATAATATAATAATAAAACTTGTAATCTATATTGCATGCATCGATTCCCTTAAATTATGTGCACTCTGATCGACCACCTAAATTATGTGCACTCTGATCGACCACCTATCTTGCAGAAATTGCACTGCAAAGTAATTGACCACCCATATCGCATTGTAATCCACTATTGTAAAGTAAATCTCTGGTGTGTAAATCACCTGAAATAACCTGAGTAAAGTAAATCTCAGGTGTGTGAGCATTGTCCTAACCTGAAGTAACTTGTTCTGCTAGTGTGTAAATCTCAGGTAGTGGAAATAATTGACCACTGTAAAGTAAATCTATGGCGTGTGAGCATTTTCCTATCCTGAAATAACCTATCGTTGTAATCGACTATTGTAATTTACAGACGCGGGTTTACACAGTCGTGAGGAAATGAAATCCCGTCCTCTTGCAACAGTTTTCGCCTCCTAGAGGCTCAATTTCGATGATGGCTTGGAAGGCTATAATCCGAGCGAGATTTCACTGACTTAATAAATCCGAGATATAATAAATCATTGACATATTCTAAAGAATGTCTCCATTTTATCGTCGAAACAACGAACTGGATTATGAAAAACTTAGTCGTTTTGTTTACTAGGCCTCTATAATTTTGAAACCCAATTATGTGCATTCAAAAATTATTCAGTGTCATTAAATGCTTTCAAGGTATAGCCATGAAAGAGAAGAAGAGGAATAAATGCGGCAATAAAATACATAGCAAATTAAAATTATAGATCATAAAAACTTATTTATAGATAAAATTACACAACTTCTGTTGGAATATACTCGATGCATTTATTTTGATGTGAATGTATGTACTCTTAGGTGCCAATAGTTTCATCGGATGAGCGGGTGCCATCAACACTACCAACACATTATTTCCATCATGCTTCTCATGATCCACATGAGCATTCATTGCAATCTTATACCATAATGTTATTAGAGAGTCCTTCAATCGAGGTCTTTTCTCGTATTTCATGATTTCTCGTTTCGCGACTTCGCGGCTTGGGTAGAAAGCTTCCTCCATGTTGTGGACTCTTGATGAAGTTCTTGAAATTTTCTCGCGTTAGATCTATGGGACCAGATTGATGATCCAGATCTCCTCTAGTACTAATCGTCCTGATCTATTCTCGCTTTTCGCATTTTCACATATTGTGATTTCGCGACTTTGGCAAGTTACTATCTTCAAGCTTTGGACTCCCGCTAGCCGAGATCCCGAAATTTTCTCACATGAGATCCATGGGACCAGATCGACGGTTCAGACCTCTTCTCATATCAACGGTTCTAATATGTTCTTCCTTATTGTGATTTCGTATTTCGCGATTTCACGACTTTGGGATGTAGCTACCTTCATGCTTTGGACTCTTGATAGCTGAAATCATGAAATTTCCTTGCATCAGATCCATGGGACCAGATCGATGGTCGAGATTTCTTCTGGTACCAACAGTACTCATCTATTCTCGCTTATTGCGATTTCACATTTCGCGATTTCACAACTTTGAGAAATAACTGCCTTCATGCTTTGGACTCCTGATAGCCAAGATCCTGAAATTTTCTCGAGTCAGATAGATCAACGGTCCAAATCGCTTCTGGTACCGACGGTCTTGGTCTGTTCTCGCTTATCGTGATTTCTCATTTTGTGATTTCCTGACTTTGGGAAATAGTTGCTTTCATGCGTCAAACTCTCGATAGCTGAGTTCCCAAAATTTTCTTGCGTCAGATCTTTGGGACCAGATCGACTGTCCAAAAGTCCTTTAGCATCAATGGTCCAGATCCACTCTTGTTTTTCGTGGCTTCACGACTTTGAGAAACAACATCCTTCGACCTTGCGACTCCCGCTTGCCAAGGTCCTGAAATCATCTCTCAACTGATGATATTTTGCACTCATGCTTACGGTTTTCCTCTCACCTCAGCTTCGGATCATTCCTGGCTTCGAAGGAATTCTAGGTAGACAAAGGTGGCACCCCATCCAGATTGGGGCCATCCAGTTGGGAAGGCTCCTAGCATTGGAGCCAGAGGGGTGAGCTTTGGGACTGCCTGATATTTTGTAGAATTATCTATTGCATTGAGTCAACCCCTGCATTCGCCAGTTGGTCCACAAATTTGTTTTCACTTCTCTTAATGTGTGAGGGAGTTAGAGTGAGAGAAGGTTTCAGAAGAGCCTCGAAGATGTGAAGAGGGCTAAGGAGGTGACAACTAGGAGTGATTTTCCTTGGATCTCTACCATTCAAGATTTTTGTTGCCAAGTCTATTATAATTTTGGAGTCTCCTTCAATAATCAGACATGTGAGGTTTTGATCTATAGCCATTTGCACCCCTTTGATGAGACCCCATATTTCTGCTAAATTGTTGTTGTCGTATCTGAGATTTATTGCATTTAGGATTTGAATTTGGCCCAAGGTTTTTCTTATGACCGCTCCATAGCCTGAGTGTCCTGGATTTCCTTCTAATGCACCATCAAAATGGACCTTGTGAAAGCGTAGCGAGGGGGACCACTTGGAGGGACTGAGGGATTTGGAAATTAGAGGGGGCTACTGAGGATGGGTGGAGTGTGCAAGAGAGAAACCCCAAGAGTTGAGGATCGAGAGCTCAATCGGTTCAGTGGGGAAGTCTTCCTTGATCCATCAATGTTGCCAAAGATTTTCCTAAAGATGCAGGAGGATTGTATTCGAGACGAGGGTAGCAAGAGATGGTTGGGAATGAAAGATTCTCCTATTCCTCTTTCCATAGTTTCCATACTATGGAAGCTGGTAAGAGTTATGAGGCTCTGTTCAAGATAGTACTTTTGAAGGGACTAGAACCCCACTCCCTGATGGTGCTTATGATGTTATTTTTGAATCGTTTGCTTCTTCTCATGAGCTAAGTGACTTGGTTCCAAATGTTCTCACTGATTAGATAGTTATTTAGGAGGTGCTCCATGCTTTTTGCCTAGATATGACAGAGATGGCATATCGAGGTGCTAATGAAACCTCATCTCTGGAGATTGTCCCTAGTTAAGATCTTGTTCTATAGTAGAAGCCAAAGGAAATTAGAGATTTTGGGTGAGAGTTTTGATTTCCATATTATTGTCCACATGATGTCTTTCTAAAGGTTATGGAAATTCTCCTGAAGAGTGTATCCCTCCTTGAGTTTGACGCTTCAATGAGGTGAGTATCCCCATCTGAGAATGTTTGGGTCTATGTGACGCAGACCCCTTTAGACCCTCTGGTCAAATTCCGCTCACAGGATCGTTCAAACACTTCCCCAAGCCGAATTAGCTCTTTTGATTCCCTGCTGGAATCTGAATTTTTGATCCATAGGTCGTTCTCTTTACCTCACGGTCTTTTGTACACGACCATGAATTTTGAGTTTCGGGACCCATAGAGTTCTGATGTCGAGAACCTCTATCTTTTCGAACTCCCGAACACCGAAATGTTGAAATGTCGAAAAGGCTTCAATCAACGATTAGCCCCATGGGCTATGCTTTGGCCCATATGAACACTTCTCATAAGACCGCAGTCTTATTCCTTTCGGAACTTCTCAATATAAGAGCCTGGCCTCTTGTCAACGGGACTCCCAAATTCCCGATTTTCGATTTGCCAAAATGGCCTTTCCTTTCGGGGGTTTTCCCAAAAGCCTAGATTGTTGTCACGTGTCCTCCCTCGGATGGACAGTCCTTGACATTTCACGATTTCGCGACTTGCGACCCCAAGTGACACAAATCCTTGGTCAACTCGAATCCTCGATATCTCAAATACCGATGGACTCTCAATCGCTGCCATGTGTCCCCAATAGATGGACGGCCTAGACGTTTTGGGACTTCGCCACTTTCGAAGTCAAAAGACTCCTTTCTCTTCTGTTTCCCGATGTCTGAATCCTCAAAATGGGTGATCTTGCGACACGTGTCCTTCCTCAATCATACGGGTGCGATCTATTTCGCTATTTTCGGACTTTCACCGTGGAGTGTCTCGACTTCTTATCCTTGAGACCTTCGAAATCCCGAAGTCCGAAATCTCGATGTCTGAAATCTCGATGTGAGTGATCTCGTGACACGTGTCCTCCTCTTGCATGGATGGCTCAGATTTTTTTTGGGACTTTCATTGTGAAGTGTCCCAACCTCTCACCATGAGGACTTTCGAAATCTCGAATTCCAAAATCCCGATAACTCTTCACTCTTCGGGACTTTTCATATTTCTCCACCCTGTTCTTGAGGTTTAAACCTTGTGCAGCTTCCGACCAATCCGATGACTATCGGTGATACATGTGAGATCCAATGCTCACAACTGCTCTTGTTTTACGTGCCTTCTACGTTTCTCCCTGGATGTGGAAATCCAACGGTCCAGATATGTTCCTCAGCCTGATTCGATGACAACTGTGCCTCCTTTTGAACAGGTGCATTATTCCTGCCCTTGGAATAATTTCCAAAATCCAAAGGCTTCAACGTTTTCTCTTTCCTGCAAACTCCACAACTTTGAGTTCTCACCTACGTGCATAAAAACGATACTCCTTCTCAGATTCTCTACTTAAATCCTCAAAGGACTCTTCGACTCCTGCGCTTCTCAGCAGAGTCTCTGCACACACAAAGGTGCTATCTCTTCTGAGCTTTTTCTGTAACTTCGACCTTCAAGGAGTTTATCCTTTTTCCTCTCCTTCAGATGGAGAATCTGATGCCCTCCTGGTACTTCTTCGCTCCAGCAACCTCTTGCTGAGTCTGTAGGGTGTTTAGTAACCCTGTGAAGATCCTTCTCTAGAATCTTCCTCAAATTGTAGAACTCAAAGAGTTCTTTTCTCCTGTGCCTATCTGCACATCTACTCAATTCCATCCTGGTAGAGTGTCTCCTCACAGAACATCTAGCAGTTCTATCCTCTCTTGTGCACTCTATGCACCTGCTCAATGCCCTCTTGGCAGAGCTCTCAAAATCCTTAGTGATTCTGGTTCTCCTTGAACTCACAACAGAGTTCTTATGTGCACTTTGTGCTTGTGCTCAATTCCCTCTTGGCAGAGCCTTACAAAACTCACAACAGAGTTCCTGTCTGCAACTGTGTCTCTCATACACATCCTTACCTCTAAGGTGTTCAACAACCTTGAGGTCTTCCTCTGATTTGATGATTTCAGCTACTATTCCCTCCTAGCACGCCTTTGTCTGAATCCATAGAGTTCAAAAATGCACCCTCTGTGCATGGCTATTAGAACCCACAACGTTCTATCACACCCTCCTCGTGTGAAGCCTCAAAGACCTCTAACCCTATAATCAAACAAAACCCCTGCAAATGCATACCTAACATACATCTACAGCATATAAAGAACACACATAGACATTCATTCAACACATAAACACTTGTAGGAAAAACTGCTTCTGATTGTATTAATAAAATGCCTCTTTACAAAGGTGTTTTGAGTGTGGATTGTTACAAAGTCTCGTATCTTCTCTACTCTCTTTTTATCTCTCTTTCTGTGATAATACAAAGAAGATATCCCAATATTTTACATGAGGGGGCTCTTTGAGCTCTTCCCTCCAAACTCACATACCTTATTCAATTACATTGAATGGGTTGTCCAGTCCAGAATCGGATCTAGATCTCAGCCTTACAAACATTCAAGGCTATCTAATCTAATGCCTGTTCAAAGGCATGACTCCATGGCTCAACAACCTACAACGTTAATTACATTCAAATTTCAAATTTGAAATGAGGGTTGCGCCTCTCTTCATTGAATGTGTGTGCTAACGTGTGCTTGAATGCATGCGCTGATGTGGGCTAGCTGGCTGACGTGGAGAGATGCTTCTGCATCATACTCCTCAGCTACAAAATTCATGATCTCGTGCTCATGATCTTCCTATCTTAGCTATTGAAATCCTCCTGGATCCCCAAAAAAATTCTGGAGCTATTCACCTGCTCCATCTCCCTGCTGTTGCTTCTTCTGCTGCACTGTTGTTGCTTTTCTGCCCAGCTTCTCCTTGCTGGCAGTCTCTGTTGATCTCAACATTAGCCTTCTGATGTCTTCTATCACCTCATCCAACTGCTGCAATGGCTGATTCTTTTCATGCAGTCTTCTCAGCTACATTTTCTTTCGGCTGATGGGCAGATCATCATGATCTCCCATGTCATCTTCATTTGCTTCCAACCTCAACTGTTGGATGTGCATGCCCTGCACTATCACCCTTCTCTCTAGGGATTCAATCTGTTCATACAGATTAGCCAAACTAATGATGTCTGCATCTTCTTCTACAGCTTTTGATTTCTTCAATGTTGTAGTCTTTTCAGTTTCCTAGCTGAAAATATTGAGCCACTCCTCATAATGCTCATCTTCTTCCTCTACTTGTGAAGATTCTAATGTTTTCTATAATTCTTCTTCCTTGACAGTCACAACTGGTTGTCTTTCTTCTGTCATTACTTCCTCCACAACACAACTCTCTACCTCCTTTAGGCTAAGTGGTAGGAATATTTCAATTCCCCCAATCATTAGAAGATTTCTTTGATCTTCCTTATTTGTCAGCTTCTCTGACTTATCCAAATCCATCTCTGAGATCATCTGCTCTGTCAGCTCCTCGAGCTGATTCAAAGTTATCTCTGAGTTCATAGACTGTCAAACAGTCCCATTTTTGTTCCCATGCCCACCTGGCAATTTGGAAACTTTCTGCTGCCCTCCTAGTAGTCCATGAGATCCCATAGTGACCTCGTCTCATTGCCCTCCTGGAAATGTGAAATTTCCTGGATGTCCTCATGACAGTCTGTGAGATCCCACAGAAATATCAACTCCTTTCCCTCCTGGCAATTGGGAATTTCTGGGATGCCCTCCTGGCAGTCCTTGAGATCTTCAGCTAATCCCAATTCATCCTCACTACTGAGGTTTCTCCTAGTCTCTGGTTCACATACCTGAACCATCTCCTCAGGTCCGTTGAGGTTTTCAACATGCCTCAACCATCCTCTTAATAGCCTATGCTATCTTCTAGCCATCATATCCTTGACTGGCCATTTTGCTTTTACCTTCCTCATGGGCCATTCATATACCCATCGTGACTTAGCATTCTGTTGCATCCGCAATGCAAGATTTTCCACTTCTTTCCTTATATCATCGAGCTCTTCATCTATTTCATATCTTCTCATCAGCTCTGGGTCTTTCCTTCCAGCATATCTACGGCCTTCAGTAGCCATCTCGCTATCCCTGTCTGCCCTCCAGGAAAATCTGTTGTCACTCTACAACAGTCATCTACAGAGTCTTCAACACTCTGCCTTCCTTCACCTCCTCTCTGCCTGGAATATACAAACAGAGATTCAAGCTCTGATACCAAAACTGTGTGTATCAGACTACTCTTTCTCCTCCTGCTTCTTCTTCTAAGATATACAAACAGAAACAAGCTCTGATACAAAAACTGTGTGTATCAAAGTGCTCTTTCTCCTCTGGCTTCTTCTGTCTAAGATATACAAACAGAAACAAGCTCTGATACAAAAACTGATGCAGATCCCTTCTAACCCTCGGCCCGAATTTCGCTCATAGGATCGTTCAAACAATTCCCCAAGACGAATTAGATCTTTTGATTCCCTACTAGAATCTCAATTTCTAATCCACAGGTCCTTCTCTTTACCTCGCAGTATTCTATACACGACCATGAATTTTGAGTTTCGGGACCCATAGAGTTCTGATGTCAAGAACCTCTCTTAGCCCTAATTATCCCCCTAGGCTATGCTTTGGCCCATATGACCACTTCTCATAAGTAAATAGTCTCATTCCCTTCGGGACTTATCGATACGATTGTCCGACCTCTTGTCAATGGGACTCCCAAATTCTCGATTTCCAATTTGCCGAAATGGCCTTTCCTTTCGGGGTTTTTCCCGAAAGCCTGGATTGTTGCCACGTGTCATCCCTCATATGGATGGTCCTCGTAATTTCATGATTTCGTGACTTGCGACCCCTAGTGACACAAATCCTTTGTCAACTCGAATCCCCATTATCCAAAATATCGATGGACTCTCGATCTCCGCTATGTGTCCCCAACGGATGGACGACCTAGATCATTTCGGGACTTCGCCACTCGCGAAGTCAAAAGACTCCTTCCTCTTCTATTTCTCGATTTTTGAATCCCCGAAATGGGTGATCTCGTGACACGTGTCCTTCCTCAATCGGACAACTACAATCTATTTTTCTATTTCAAAACTTTCGTCGTGGACCTCAGACATCCCGAATTCCAAAATCCCAATGTGGGTGATATCGCAACACGTTTCCTCCCCCCGGATGGACAACTCAGATCTATTTCGGGACTTTCATTGTGAAGTGTCCCGAACTCTCGTCATCAGGACTTCCAAAATCCTAAATTCTGATATCCCAATAACTCTTAACTCTTCGGGACTTTTTGGATTTCTCTGCCCTGTGCTTGAGGTTTAAACCTCGTGCAACTTCCGACCAATCCGATGACTGTAGGTGATCCGTGTGAGATCCAAGGCTCACAACGGCCCCTCTTGTATGTGCCTTCTATGCTACTCCATGGACGTGGAATTCCAACGGTCCAGATCTATTCCTCAACCTAATCTGATGGCAGTTGTGCCTCCTTTTGAACAGGCGCATTCTTCCTGCCCTTGGAAGAATTTCCAAAAGCCAAAGGCCTCAACCTTTTCTCTTTCTTGTGAGATCCACGACTTTGAGTTCTCGCCTGCGTGCATAAAAATGCTACTCCTCTTGAGCCTCTCTGCTCGAATCCTCAAAGGACTCTTCGACTCCTGCGCTTCTCAACAGAGTCTCTGCATGCACAAAGGTGCTATCTCTTCTAAGCTTTTCCTGTAACTTCGACCTTTAAGGAATTTATCCTTTTCCTCTCCTTCAGATGGAGAATCTAATGCCCTCCTGGCACTTCTTCACTCAAACAACCTCTTGCTGAGTCTGCAGGGTGTTCAGTAACCCTGTGAAGATCCTTCTCTAGAATCTTCTTCAAATTATAGAACTCAAAGAGTTCTTTTCTCTTATGCCTATCTGCACATCTACTTAATGCCCTCCTGGTAAAGTGTCTCCTCATAGAACGTCCAACAGTTCTATCCTCTCCTATGCACTCTATGCACCTGCTCAATGCCCTCTTGGCAGAGCTCTCAGAATCCTTAGTGATTCCGGTTCTCCTTGAACTCATAGTAGAGTTCTTTTGTGCACTATGTGCCTATGCTCAATGCCCTCCTGGCAGAGCCTTACATAACTCACAACAGAGTTTTTGTTTGCAACTATGTCTCTCATACACAACCCTACCTCTAAGGTGTTCAACAAACTTGAGGTCTTCCTCTGAGTTGATGATTCTAGCTATTGTGCCCTCTTGGCACGCCTTTGTCTGAATCCGTAGAGTTCATAAATGCACCCTCTGTGCACGACCATCAAAACCCGCAACATTTTGTCACACCCTCCTACACTAGTACATATTGTAAAAATTCAGACATTTTATTTGCAGTGTTATGGACAAAATTTTCCATATTGTCGCAAAATAGAGGAAATCTAAAAAAAAAAAAATCATGTTACCCGATAACGTCGGGGTTGCCACGTTGACATCTCTCTTTCCACGTTAACGTCTCTCTTGCCACGTTAATGTCACTCTTTCCACGTTTTCCACTGGAACGTCGCTCTTGCCACGTTTTCCATTGGAACGTCTCTCTTGCCACGTTTGTGAAGATATATGTCGCAATTGCGACGTTTTGGAAACTAGGTTTTCCCCTCCAATAGTCACCTTAGTATGTTCACCAAGTCAAAATACCAGCGGTCACTTAGGAATTTTTCACGTTAGAATTGCGACATTACAAAATCTATAAATATGTTGCATTTGACGGATGTTGCGACAAGTTTGCTATAATAACAACGCTTGAAAAAGGGTTTGCGGGTCTTCTCGGCAAACAAAAAATAGATATTTGTTTCAGTATAATTCTGTGGGAAAGAATGTCATAAAACATTAGAGCTGAATGGGTTCAGTGTCATTCAACATGCCATCTTCAAAATCTTACTTCTTGATCTTTTTTGCATCATAACTTTTCACCATAATATTGATCATTTCTCATTTAAATATTTCACAAAGCATGTTCTTCTCTAGTCTTTCCAATTCTTCCAATCATTTTTAAAAATATTTTGTTGTCTATATCCTCTATGTTACTTCTATTTACAAGGATAACACCTAGTTTTCTATCGACATTATTGATTATTTGTCAAAGGTTTTTACATTTATCATTTCTTCCATGTTGTCCTATATTCCGAGAGAATAACATCAAGTCAATTATTTTAGTCTAATCTCTTCTAGTCACATATTTTGTGAGTATGGATGAAAATACCTTGTTCATACTCTTTTTTAGGACATTTTCTCTAGGGTAGTATGGAATACTCTTCTAATCAACAACCTTAAATATCTGATCAACCATTTATAAGTGTTTTCAAAGAAGTGGGCCCCTGGATCAAAAGATGTATGTACCAGACATCCATAGTGACATAATATCTTTTCAAACAAGAATTTGTAGCTTCTTACA
>JZKD02S1650744.1:1543544-1572416 GCA_000966675.3 Picea glauca
TTGACAAATTCGGCAATAGTCCCGCCAAGTAAAACGAAATTGCAAATGTTAGTGACAATTAGCTAATTTGGCCCTGTCAAAGAATGATGAAGACCATATGCAAGAAAGATTCTAGGTGGTGCCTGCATTAGTACCTGTCCCTCTTAGTACTCATATTGTATTTTTTTTTTAAATACCTACAAGAAGGTTTCTATTGTGACATCTTGGAGTGTCGCTCCCATAGCAACTACATCGGAGATGATACCTCTTAACGTCTCTCTTCCCATGTTTTAGATATCTCTCTTGCCACCTTCAAGACGTCGGTCTTGCCACGTTCAAGATGTCTCTATTGCCACGTCTAAGATGGTTCTCTTGCCACGTATCTAACATCTCTCTTCCCACGTTCTATACGTCTCTCTTGCCATGTTCCTGACGTCTCTCTTGCCACGTTCAAGATGTCTCTCTTGCCATGTTTAAGACGTCTCTCTTTCCACGTTCAAGATGTCAGTCTTGCCATGTTCCAGATGTCTCTACTGCCACGTTTCACACGTCTCTCTTGCCACGTTTAAGAAGTCTATCTTGCCACGTTCAAGACGTCGATCTTGCCACGTTCCAGATGTCTCTTTTGCCATGTTTCAGACGTATCTCTTGCCACGTTCAAGACGTCGGTCTTGCCACGTTCAAGACGTCACAATAACGATGAACTCTATGTCGTTGGAAAAGAAACGTCATGTGAAATGACGTTTGAGGGGCTCCATTGTTTGTCGTTCTCCCAACAATATAAAGTGGCAATTGCATCGAATGCGCTGTCGGAATTTGACCCAAATGTACTAGTGCTAGTGTGAAGCCTCAAAGACCTCTAACCCTGAAATCAAACAAAACCACTACAAATGCATACCTAACATACTTCTATAGCATATAAATAACACACATAGACATTCATTCAACACATAAATACTTGCAGGAAAAACTACTTCTGTTTGTATTAATAAAATGCCTCTTTACAAAGGTGTTCTGAGTGTGGACCGTAACAAAGTCTTGGCTCTTCTCTACTCTCTTTTTCTCTCTCTCTCTGTGATAATACAAACAAGATCTCCTGATCTTTTACATGAGGGGGCTCTTTGAGCTCTTCCCTCCAAACTCACCTACCCTATTCAATTAAATTGAATGGGTTGTCTAGTCCAAAATTGGATCTAGATCTCAGTCTTACAAACATTCAAGGCTATCTACTCCAATGCCTGTGCAAAGGCACAGCTCCATGGCTCAACAACCTACAACATTAATTACATTCAAATTTTAAATTTGAAATGAGGGTTGCGCCTCTCTTCATTGAATGCGTGCGGTGACGTGGGCTGGTTGGCTGACGTGGAGAGATGCTCCTACATCACTATGCTTTTCCTGATTCACGTTTGGGTTGTAGCTTCTTTCCAGTGTTGTAGGTCACAATTCATTTCCACTTTGAGTTCCTGATGATTTGATTTCCATCTTCGCTAGGGAGAGTCGCTGGGGGTTTTTGTCCATAGATCTGCCACTTTGAGAGGCAAGATCTTGAATGTGATTTTTGTAGGATTGTAGATTTTCTTCTAGTCGTAGGGGTGGCATTTGTTGCCAAGAATCCATCAATAATAGGGTACTCTAACCATTGCAAACTTCCCAGAAATCATTTTCCTTTATGAGTGGTCAACTTTTCCAGGCCGTATTCTAGATGTTGGAGCCCTCAATTTTCCCCTGCATTCTTATAAGTTGACATTGGTGTGTATTTGGGGCATATTTGCATTTCAAGATTTTTTCCCAGATCTCTATTGGATTTTTGAGCCATCTCCACCAAATTATTTCTCTGATGGTGCTATTTAATTTACTAGGGACCTGGAGGCCATAACACCTGAATATTTAGGCTTGTTGACTTTCTCCCAGCCGAATAAGGGCCATTTTTTGTTTGGGTTGTGTTCATGCCATAGAAATTTTCTTTGCAAATTCCTTATTTTGTTTATGACTGATTGGGGGGAAGCTAGGAATGAGAAGAGGTAAGATCGAATGGATTGGAGGACTGAATTTAAGAGAATGGTTCTGGCTGGAAGGTTGAGGGAATGAAAGGTCCAGTTGCTCAGACGGTTGGTGATGGAGAGTAGGAGAAAGTCCCATGAGATGTTTCTAGTTGTTGATTCAGAAAGAGGGAGGCCGAGGTACTGAGAGTCCAAAGTGCAAACAGGGTTACTCAAAATTTGAGAAAGGTGATGTTGGATTGCCACAAGAGTATTGAAAAAGAATAGTTGGGATTTGTCCAGATTAAAGGTGGTGCTAGAAGGTTCACTGAAATAAGAGAGGATGGAGCTTAGTTTGATTTCTTCTTGTGTAGTGGGGGTATTCATTAGTAGTGTATCATCGAAAAATTAGCTATGGGAGGTTTCCAATTGAAATATATGAAGAGGGAGGCCTTGGAGGCTTCCATTTTGAATGGAGGCCTTGATGTAGTGTCCTAGTCCTTCGGCCATTATGACAAAAAGAAAAGGGGAGGGTCGCCTTGCCTTATCCCTATTGAAGGGAAGAAGGGTTGAGAGGGGACACCATTGATGAGGATTGAGAATAAGGTTGAGGAAATTATGTTCATTATCCAGGAGACCCAATCCCTGTTGAAACCAAATGCCGATAGAAGTGCTTTCATATATTGCCTGCTTAATTTTTCAAAATGTTTTGAAAGGTCAAATTTTAGAAGCATACCTAGAGTGTGAGTAATTTTGAGAGAGTGAATGATTTCCTGGACAAGAATGACATTGTCCATGATTTTCCTTCCTTCAACATATCCTAATTGCTCCTTGGAGATGATGAAGGGTAGAATAGGCTTGAGTCTTAGAGCTATGACCTTGGAAATGATTTTATAGATCACATTGCAAAGAGATATGAGTCTGAAGCTCCTCGGGTTTGTGACTCTTTCTTATATGGGTATTAGGGTGAGGAAAGTGGAATTTAGTGCTGGAAGAAATTTGCCTGAGTTGTGTGATTCCTCCACCAGCTTCCACACTTCCTCCCTTAACATTGGCCAATAGGAGTGGAAGAAGTTTGTTGTGAAACCATCTAGACCTAGAGCCTTACCTGTGGGTAACTTCTGAATAGCCTGATCCACTTATACTTGCATTATTAGTGTCATGAGAGATTTATTTTGTTCCTGGGTGATTATAGTTGGGATATTTTGGATCACCCGCTCTATTGTTGAGTTGCGATCCACCCGGGGTTCTGAGAGGAGATCCTTGTAGAGGTCTGTCAGCTCATGCATTATTTTGTGATGATTTAACAGGGTATTTCCTTGTGAGTCATCCAACTTAGTGATGAGATTGATAATGCATCTATGGATCATAGAACGGTGGAAGAATATGGTGTTCTTCTCTCTTTCGTTGATCCATTGAACTTGGCATTTTTGTCTCCACATGATCTCTTCTTTATTGTTTCTTTCTTCTAGTTTCCTTTTGAGTTCACTTTCCTTCTACTGCTGGGTGATTGTGTATTCTTCTTGAATGAATTGTGCCTGGAGTTTCTCAAGTTTTTGTTCTAGTAATTTCCTCTCGTGTAAAATGTTTCCAACCACCTCTTTGTTCCATTTGCGTACTTGTTGTTTAAAATGCTTGAGTTTTTGCTGGAAGAAATAGATTTTTGTGCCCATCTTTGTTTCCGTTGTGCTCCATCAGTGACGGGATAACTCCTGGAAGTTTGGATGGGAGAGACAAAAATTTTCAAATCTAAAGGGTTTAAGCTTGGGGGTGGAAATAATGTCAACCCAGAGCTAAACCATCCAGTGGTCCAAACCTGCATTCAGGAGGATGTTGGAATATACTAGGGGGCCTTCCAAGAGGAGAGTTTTCAATATGGGGAAGCGATCAAGCCTGCATACTATTTGATGGTTTCCTGATCTTTTGTTATTCCAGGTGTAGGTACCATTGTTATTCTCAATGTCAACCAGTCTGAGGTTCTCTATGAGTTCCTAGAATTATGTGCTATCCTACTCCAGGTGTTTTTTCCCCCTCGCCTTTCCTCCAGCATGAGAATCATGTTGAAGTTTCCCCCTATTATCCATCACTTTCCCTCCGCTAAGGAACCAAGGTAAGACAAGATTTGAATAAAGAGGTCTTTGTCTTGGCTGTTTTGCGGTCCATAGGCATTTGTGATCATTCCTTCCTTGTCTGAGTCTGGCACTGTAGTGTGCTATGATGGTGCAGAGAGTGGCGAAGACTTGATCGAGTATGACTGTTGCAGGATTCCATAGGATGGCCAGGCCTCTTGAAGCCCCTTTGGAGTCTATTTGATAGTATTCGCAGTTACGCTAGCATGTTTTGATGATATCTTATGTAGTTTGCTTTGCACATTTTGTCTCTTGTATTAGGAATATATTAGAGTCTTCCATTCTGATGTAGTTTCATAGAATCCTTTGTTTGGATATTCCATTTAGGCCTCTGATATTCCAGGTGAGGATATTCAAAGTTAACAATTAGGTGTGTGGAAAAAGGATCTCTCTAAGAGCTTGTGAATATGTTTCAAGTTGATCATATAGTTTCACACTTCCTTTATTAGCAGATGAGCCAATTTTCAACCTTGTCGCTTGTCTTGTTTTGGGTGTTTTCTTGGATCTTGGTTTGGGTCTGTGTTGATCCCCAACCTTGATGTAGCCCTTGCTGATGAGTCCATAAATACTTTGTGAACTTTCTTTAGTTGGTCCTCTGGTAAGGTTTGAAGATCCTTCTTATTGAGTTCTTCTTCTAACTTGTCTAGGTTGATTTCTGCTAGGTCCTGCTCATCCATTTCCATGACTGTGTCTTCCTGTGTTTCTGGTTCCTTCCCTGAGACTGGGTGAGTATGTGTATCTTCTTGGTTTGCTGGGCTTTGATACTCTTGTGACAATTGGTCTTCCTTATGCTTGTTGGGATCTGTCCTCTCAACTTTGTGAGGGTTTTCTACTTCTTATGCTTCTAGGAGGTGGTTGAGGGCTTCAAAATAATTGTTATTTGGGTTATTTTTTCCATTGTTGGTAGTAGGCTTATTCAGTGCTTGTCTCCTTCGATTTTTCACCTGGGTAAATAATTCCTTTGTTTTTTCTTCAACTTCCCTTTTGGGGGGGTGTTGAGAGGGAAATCTCTGAAAAGGTGTCCATTTTCATGGCATTTTCGACATCTGAAAGGAATGTGTTCATAGTCTATGGTTTGGGCCATTCCTCATCCTGGTATTCTAAGGTAACTGTGCCTAGCAGATCTTTGTAGATGTTCATATAGACACAGATCCTTGCATAAGAGGTGTATTTTCTCTATTTAGTAGCTTCGAAATATTTTACATATTTACCCAGGGTGTTGCCTATGCCTAGTAAAATTTCTTCTAACTAGAATTATTTACGTAGGGAATAAAGGAGAATCCATATCGGTGCGTATGAAAAGTTTTCCTTTTCTCGGTAGAAATGGTCTGTCCAGAAGCAGAGGTAGAGGCCAGCCAAATTGTAGAAATATGGTCCCCCATCAAAGATCATGTCCTTGTCTTCCAAGTTGTAGAATATTATTGTGAAGAAACCTTTGTAGCTTAGATGAATCTCATAGTGTCCCTTGGGATTCCACCACCCCTTGATACAATGATTTAAGTCCTTTTATGAGGGCCAGAGACCTCAGAAGTTTCCTATGAGGGCATGGTTGCTCATGAACTGTGTGTGTTCCCCTATAATGGTGGTTTTGATGAATTATCTGAGTGAAACCGGTGCTTGGCAGATACATTTGTCGGATATCCAGGCTCGAGCTTCTTTTGGATGGGAGGACTCAACATCCATGTTTGAGTCTTTGCTAATATCCATCCCTTCCTATAGATATTGGTCTCGTAGGTGCAATGGAAGCTCAAATGATGGTCTGTGTGCCCGTGTGTTCTCTGGATATTTGGCAGTGACATTGCGATAGGAGGGAGCTGTTGTCCCCCCTTATGTTCCCATTCTCCTTTAGCGATCATTACCAAGGTGCGGAAGTGATTGGAGGTGTGCGGAGGAGTTCAAACGTGAACAACGTAGGAGGGTTGCTAGTGCATGTGAACCCTAATCTTACAGAGCTCAAAATATTTGGTATCCCCAATGTTTTGTTCTTGTGTCAATGCTAAATGTGGGGTGAATACTGCAATACTAGCAAGTAAGCCACATTAATATTAATATTACAATGTTATTAATATTAATATTAATAATATTGCAATATCATTGTAATATTAATAACATGAATATTCATATCGATATTGATATTAATTGTTATATTAATATTAATATTTATCTTACATTCTAATATTATTATTAATAGCATTGTAATATTAACATAATTGAAAATCTTACATAATAATACTTTGATTTAATATGAAACTCTAACCATACTTATTTGTTTGTAGATCAAATAATACATATATAATAAAAAAAATTGCCAAGTGACAAGTAGAGTAAGACAGTAGTCACATACATATTTGTTTGTAATAACATTTATATTAAATTATTGGGGTTTTCATATATATTAATGGTTTTCAATATACTCGATATGTAGATCCTTACATTTTATGTTTGTTTAATCTAATCATTGTTGTATTTTTCTCAACCACAGTTATGGACAAGAGACAATTTTCAAAATTTAGTGAGGCTCTATATCAAATTTCCAAATAGGAAGAATACTTTGCTCTTTTAAAAAATATCATCTTTGCCAGAACTGGCATAGAGTGCCACATATTTTACAGTACACTTTATTTTTTGTTAAGGATGAAGAATGCAATGTTGCAACTACAACATATTTGTGAAATGATTGGTGTTGATGTAAACTAGCCTTGCATGTGTCATGGATTGGCATAGTCTTTATATAGTTGTTGAATAAAATTGTGATGAACAAAGTTTCTTGATGAATAAAATTGTAATGAAAAAATGTTTTCTTAAATTTCAAAAGAGATTTTCTTATTATATTTGTTAAATTTCTTTAATATTTTCTTAACATGAATTTGTGAAATATGAAAATATCATATAACCTTTTCGACAAAAAAATTTGTTTACTCCTTTTTTTTAAACATGCACTTTAGTAAATTCAATAGTAAAATAATTATAGTTTGCATACTTGTTTCACAATTCTTCTTTCATGCATTGCTAACTAATATATTTCCTTTGTTTTCCTCTCTCTCTATATATAATGTATATATGGATGTAGAAAATTCATAGATTTTAGGATAGTGCAATTTCTAAATTATATGATACATATTTGGCATTAAGAATGAAACACAACTACAACTAGTATATAAAAAGAAAATGCAAAATCTACCCTCCCAATAAAAGGATCTTACAGACACCACAATGTACAAATTATATATATATATATATATATATATATATATATATTAACATAATTTATTTCATATATCTAGATGCAAAATGGTCATAGTTTCTAACATGGTGCAATATATACACTATATAATACATATTTGGTTTAGTTAAATGTTCTTATAAAAATAATAAATCATCATCTACAATATATATATATATATATATATCAAGTAGATTTGTTATCAAGGTCGTTAGGAGAAGTATAACTCATTGTATACAAAGTAAAAGAATATTTTAGACATTGCATTGTGAGTAACATTTCCCAACATGGTGATGTGTTGAACATTTTCCAATGTCACAATGTGACGAAAATTTCTCAACATCACATTTTGAAGACCATTTCCCTACGTTGCAAAGGAAAATGATGATTCTACAATGTTTCATGCTTTTTCCGACATCGAATTATCATGAACATTTCCCAACATCTCATTGTAACCACATTTCCCAACATCGCAATATGTCGAACATTTCCCAACGTCACATTCTAACGAACATTTCCCAATATTGCATTGTGATGAACATTTCCGAATATCACAATCTGACGAAGAGTACCCAAAGTCACATTTCGACTAACATTTCCAATTGTCACAATGTGATGAACATTTCTCAACATTGCATTGTGAAGAATATTTGTCTGCATCACATTCTAACCCGCTTTTCCTAAAGTCGCACTGTGACAAACATTTCCTGCCATCTCCCTTTGAAAAACATTTTTGAATGTCGCATTTTGTCGAATATTTTCTAATGTCGCAATGTCTCATTGTGTCGAACATTTCCCAATGTCACAATGTGCCGAAAATTTCCTAATGTCACATTCTGATGATCATTTCGCAACATCACAATGTGACACACATTTAACAATGTCGCAATGTGACGAAAGGTTTCCTAGAATCTCATTCTAACGAACATTTTTGAATGTCTCATTCTAACGCCCATTTCCCAATGTTACAAAAGTAAAAGATGATTCTACAGTGTCAAGTTTTTCTCGACATCATGTTATGATGAACATTTCCCATCATCGCAATGTAACAAACATTTCCCAATGTCACATTATCATGAACGTGGTCATGAACATTTCCCAATTTCGCAATGTCACAAACATTTCTCAATGTCGCATTGTGACGAACATTTTCCAACGTCTCATTGTCACAAGATTTTTCCAACATCGCTTTTTGACGAACACTATATGATGCATATGTGAAATACATTTCATAGTTTCTCTTTGTGATTGAACATTTTTCAACGTAGAATTCTGACAAACATTTCCAAATGTCACAATGTTACGAACATTTCCCAATGTTGTAATGTCACAAACATTTCCTACTATATATATATATATATATATAATTTTCCATTGTCATAAACATTTTTAGTTTTCACAATGCAATGAAATATCTCCCTATGTCACATTGTGATGAACATTTCTAATATCAATATATAACAAATTATGTTACACACATAGTCATGGCCATGGTCATTTGTGGTGATTCATAGCCATGGTTATGATCATGGTCAACCCTATTCATGATCATCAATAGTTTTTATCATGGTCATTATCAATTGTAGTTAACTATGATCATGGTGAAGCATAGTCTAACATATCAACCATGCTTAGAGTCAACCATAGTCAACCACTCCAATGGTCAACCATCATCATAATCATGGTCAACCATGGAGTTATGGTTTAACATAATTAACCATATTCATTTAAGTGATAACCATGTTTAAATATACTAATAAATAGTATATATTATTAATGTTTTAATACATTTATACATAATATATAAATAAATTAATAAATAATATTTATTATAACTGTATTAATACATTTATAAAGTATTATTAATGTATTATTTATTACTATCTATATACTTTATTAATATATTAATGTATTATGAACAATGTATTATTAATATATTACTTTATTACCATATTAATACTTTAATAATGATTTTTTAACAATGTATAAACATATCTATTATATAGGAGTTCATGAATACTAAACCCAATTTTTTTTTATGTTTTGTTGACTTTAAAAAAACGTTTGACATGGTTTATAGAAAAAACCTTTGGAATAAGTTGGAAGCGATAAAAGTGCCTCTCGAGTTGAGAGTTGCTATAATAAAGATCATGACCAACCATGATCATGGCCAACCATAGTCAAGCATGGTCATTGTAAATTAATGTATTAATGTATTAATACTTTAATAATATATTACTAATGTATTATTACTTTAATAATGTATTTATTAAGGTATCAATACTTTAATAATATATTACTAAATTATTGATACATTTTTAATGTATTAATTCTGTAAAATTAATTTTTTATTATCAATATTTATTTTTTATTATAAATATTAATATTAATATTTTAATGTATTAATAATATTAATAAATAAATTATTAATAATGTATAAACTAATTAATGTATTAATGTATAACTTAATTAATATTTAATATTATTTAACAATAATAATAATAATAAATTCATTATTAATAAGATATTTAATGTATAAATTAATTAATGTATTAATGTATACATTAAAAAAGTATCAATACATTATTAATATATTAATACTTTAATAATGTATTATTAAGATATTAATAATTTAATAATGTATTGATACTTTTTTAATGTATTAATTTTGTAATACTAATGTTTTAATATCAATATTTATGTTTTAATATAAATACAAATATTAGTATGTTAGTATATTAATAATATTAATAAATACATTAATAATAATAATGTATTTAATGTATGGTTTAATTAATGTATTAATGAATAAATTAATTAATATACCTTACATTACACATTAATGTATAAATAAATTAATACATTAGGTTACTAATGTATCATTTAATTAAAAAGATACTTTATAAATTAATGTAAATTAATATTTTAATTTATACATTATATTAATACAATACATCAATGTATCATTACATTATTAGTGTATTAACATTTTACCAGTATATTAATTAATAATGTATAAATTTATTAATTAATTAATACATTACACTTTTAATGTATCAATCAACTACATTATACATTAATATAACTTAATACTTTAATTTATAAATCACATTTATACATTGTTGTTGTTGTTGTTGTTGTTGTTGTTATTATCTAATGTAATGCATTACATTAGTATATGTGATTAATTTATATACATTAATATAATATTAATGTAATAATTAATTAATCCATTAATTATGTATTAATATATTAATGGTGGTTCTAAAGGCACATCCGCAAATAGCAACAACCACTTTATAAAAATGGTTGATATAAGTATATCAACGTCATTAGTTTGGAAAGATGAATAAATAAAGCATATAGACAATCAATCACTTTTATAAAACGATTGTTGCTAGTCGTAATTACTAATAGATAGGATTGGTTCTACCATTAGAGCTCATACTATTCCACCTATAAAATTGTGTATACACTTGGCGTTATGGTGGTTGGATTACAACCTATGCTTCTATGAAACAGTGCCTTATTGGTGTTGACTTGAGACTTGGGTGTTGATGTAACTCTAAACCATCTTAATCGAAAGGAGTGAAACAGAAATAGATAAAGATCTCTATCATGAACAACTAAATGTTACATTCAAATTTGTTAGACACATTCTAAACAATGCATTGTACACCAGAACCATTAGTGTGGCTAGCCACCATGAGCGCAGAAAAGGTTTTTTTAGACCACATCATGTCCATCATGTCATTTGAAAATATAAATCCATTATTATCTTTTAAGATAAAATTATATGGAAAAAACAAATGAAGACACGTTCCTCTTATTTTTGGAAGTGGGGTCAAAAAATTAACAAAATATTTGTAAAGATATTTTTAAATGAAATTTCAAATTTTACTTTATGAAAGATAATGTTTGGGGATGGATAATCTTTAATGGTATACATTTGAGAGAGAATCAAAACTTAAGAGAAACATTTATTAATAGATCACATCATGTCATTTGAAAATATAAATCCATTATTATTTTTAAGATAAAATTATATGGAAAAAACAAATGAAGACACGTTCCTCTTATTTTTGGAAGTAGAGTCAAAAAATTAATAAAATATTTGTAAAGATATTTTTAAATGAAATTTCAAATTTTACTCAAAGATAATGTTTGGGGATGGATAATCTTTAATCGTATAAATTTGAGAGAGAATCAAAACTTAAGAGAAACATTTATTAATGGAAGTGAGGAAACCATTAATGGAATGGAAAAAAATAGAAAATAGATAATAATTTATAAACTTTTATTTTATCCTAATTAATTTTTTTGACTCACTATCATGGAGGTTTTACTTAGTGAAAAAAATGAAAAATTAAATAATAATTTACAACCTTTTATTTTATCCTAGTTGATATCTATAACTCACTGTCATGGAGGTTTTACTTAGTAAACCTATGAGATAATACATACACTAATAAGGAATGAAATAATACTTCTAATTTATTCTTTACAACTTTTTATTTTATCTTTGTTGATATCTTTAACTAAGTGTCATGAAAGTTTTACTTATTAAACCTATGGGATAATACATACACTAATTCTGAATGAAATAATACCTCTAATTTATTCTTTACATTTCTAATTTATTCTTTACAACCTTTTATTTTATCTTTGTTGATATCTTTCACTCACTAATTGTGAAAGATAATACATACACTAATTGTGAATAAAATAATACCTCTAATTTATTCTTTACATTGCAATATAGTATTGGTAATTCCTCCTCACAATATATTTTTCAAAATAAAATAAATCTTTATTTTATTTAACTAGTATGAATATGAATTGTAATAAAGGAAGTATTGGTAATTCCTCCTCACAATATATTTTTCAAAATAAAATAAATCCTTATTTTATTTAATTAGGATGAATATGAGTTGTATTAAAAGAAATATATGACTACATTATATAACATAACAATATATATAAATAATTAAATGTTTGTTAAATAATATTTAAAATAACCAAATTTGTCAAAATTCCTCCAACAAACTAAGATTTCTTTATAGTTTTTTCCACGAAACTATAGAACATGAAACTTACGAATTAGTGTAGTTAAAATCTTATTTTGTATAATAAAAAATGTCATTTTTTTTATGAAGACATTTTCTATGTCGGATTATTGTGTTGCATTATCATATTCCATATAACCTTCCTCTTCTCGACTATATCATCCTCCTTGACAACTACAATCAGATGCCCAATTGAAACTTTTGGAAGAGTGTTCAATGCGTGAGAACTCATTGCTAAAACCACAATCAATTGGTACTACATGTTAAGGTCTACTCTAAGTTTCTCCATTTTTCTTTCCTAGATGGTCACACTTACTTCCAATTCTGTATTTCTAACTAATTGACCTTAAAGCTAACTAGTTAAAACTTTTAGGATGCATGCATATGTTAAATTATAGAAAGTTGGTCGAATCTTACTAAATCTTAAAAATCTAGCTACAAATTTTTGGTGATCGTTTTGTAAAATATTCAAATTTATAAGGATTTTATAGAGTTTCTAGAAACTTTCGGTTATTTTTAGAGTAAAATAACTTTATCTTATATATTTTTGGTGGATAATTTAAAAAAAATTGAAATGGAGAGATCTTTTTTTGAAAAAAGCATGGAAAATTATACCAAAGGAGAAATTTAGGCCCTAACATTTTCCGTGAAGCTAAGAGAAAAATATATTTATAAGATGGGAAAATATACCTATAGGTTCTCTATTTGGTATGGAGTGCTTCTCTTAGCCCATCTAAAATATGTAATTTTTCCCGGAGCATAAGCAATAACATGTTGGTGATCCTCAATGATAGGGGACTCCAAAATAACATATCCAAAACAAATCTAAACACCATAGGGTAAACAATCATTGCACTAGAGGTGAGATGAGCCTAATCCCACCTTTGTAAGTAGGAGAGACCCATAATCCTAATACACATTAAAGACTAGGAATCGATCAATTAAAGATATCACAAAGATGACTACATTGAATCTTCGATGGAAGTGAGGAGGAACCACAATCCTACGTTTTTCAAACAAATCCATCTCATCAATATTTAATTCAATACTTCAACTAGGCTTGTGGACATGAATGATGAGTTTGGAGAGAGGGATTATTGTAATATCCCGTATCATCCACATTGACGGTCTCTGCCACTTGTCCATTGATTTGTAGTACATGTCAATTCTAATTTTGATGTCAAAAATTTCATGGAATGTAAGCTAGCAATGAGCTTCCTCTAGTTTTTCTTAACATTCCTTGATTGATTTGTACCCCTTTATTTGAGATTTGATTTGCATGGGTATTGAGATTTCTAAGAACGAGATAAAACTTAGTAATGTTAAAACTCAACATAAGCGCTTGGGTTCTAAGAATTAGTCAATACATTCATGTGGAATGTAAGGAGACTGAGTTTCACATTCATGAAATAATGGTTGTGAAATCACCAATAACTACAAGGGATGTGATCTTCCTAAATTTGAAAATGTTTAGCAATTACTATAGAGGCAAGGCTTCTTCTTGATTTTTTATGGAGTCACACAAACCTCACACATAGATTATTTCACAATTTCCCTTGGGGTTAAGAACACTACTCCACCCACACCTATCACCCAAAAAATAAACCCTTATTTTCAACAAATATTATCAGTACAATTTTATTTCACAACAATTATTCTACATCTTATTATTTCTACCGCTTGTATGTCTATCCCAATATTTAGTATACATATTTGACATCGACTTTAGAAAATGTTGTTGATGATATGATGCTTGAGCTTTGAGTTAGGATCATGAAACATTCTTCATAGGAATTAAAACACCATTTCATCTTTAGATCCATGTACTAGAAAACATATGGTCATTCCCATTACTTATTTTTAAATATTTATGGCTAATCAATATTTTTTATAAGATGCATGGACTAGAAATGGGCAACCTACTACTTCATGAGATCTTTAACTTCAAAAAAATTACAAAAATAGATATCATAAAAATGATAACTCCACTCCACAACAAATTGAACCAAAAATACTTCATGAGTTAAACCCCAAATATCCATACTTTAACTTCACTAAAACTCACCTCCTCAATACTATTAAATATATTAAATTCAATTTAACTATTTTTAAGCACGTGATATGATGCTACTTTACAAAAAAATCCCTATGCTAACCATAGTGCCTCTATCGAAAATACACTCCTACCTAGGAAATTAAGGGGAGTGAATTACCATTTTAAACGAAAACCTTCATTCATTAGTTTTGTTAAAACCATTCTCTAACGTAGAAAAGGAGAAGGCCTCTACTCCAACCTCTCGTAAACCCTATTTTTCTTAATAATAGAAGAATTTAAAACTAAAAAAAAAAAACTCTACGCCAAAAACACGTCAAAATCAATGAGCATTCATAAACTTTTTCTACGAAGTATTTGTACAAACTAATTGTACTATTTGTACTTTTTCAAGGATGCCTCACGAGAGAGGATACTGTTCAAAATGCAAATTGGATGATCTACAAAGAATCTACTATCAAATTTCTTTTTAATCCATTCAAGAAATCCACAAAAAGTCGGGGTGATGAGTACCACATTTGAGCAAGTGCAGAAAAGTCGGAGGTGATAAGTAAGACATTTGAGTAAGTAGAAAGGCACACTCACAATTTTGAAATGGAATTCCATGGACCCATTCTCTTGATCCATATAGTGATGGTCAAATATAAGCCTTTGATTCATTAAATCTCAATACCATCTCCTTTTCTACACAACTGACTTTGATATTTTATATAATTATCAAAAGACATCTCACTTTCCCATCTTCAATCGTTTTTATATGTTTAAATGTTTCAGTGGATTTTCTTTTTCACATTTATCTAGTAAAATATGGAAATAATATTTGTATTATCTTTTTTTCTATATACTTGAATGATTTTGTAAGATTGCTAATTTTTCCGTTTATTAAAAATAGAAATTTATTAAACATAATCGTTCTAGTCATTCATGTTTAGATGGATTGCGAACATTATTTTATGTTAATATTTTATAATTTATTTAAATATATTTTATTTAGACCAGGAAACACTCCGCTCTAAACCTAAAATGATAACATTTTGTGGCCATTATGTCTTATTAACATTATTTTAATTTATTGTAGTATACATTATTTTTATTTATTTAAATATTTTGGAAGTTACGACGGAATATATATTTTTAATTCGAAAGTAATGAAAACATAACTATCCACTATAAATATTTTGTTATGTCTTATTATCCTTATTTTAATTTATTCGAATATTTTGGAAGTCACAAGGGAATATATATATTTTTAGTTCGAAAGTAATGAAAACATAACTATCCACTATAAAAAGTTTAGAAAACAAATATTCTATTTCAACTTTTAGAATCAAATCATGTATTGTTTCTGCCGTCAGATATGTTATCAGCGGTAAAACTGATTGGTTCACATTCCCTATCTGCAGTACATATATTGGCTATCATATTGCTTTCCAATGGCTTTCTAGTACTAAGACTCCACGTAAATTGCATGCCATACAAAACTGCATGCAACATTGAGTGGAATGACTCGCTGGTCTCTTATAATAAATCCACCTACTTATTATTTTTCTAGAGTTATTAGATATTGTTAAAACTCCATATTTATCATCACGGGACATATAATATTGGCATTAAAAAAACATCACAATGTGGACTTTGAAAGAAGAATCTAGTTTGGCGTACATCTTGTAAAATGATGACGTTGTGCATAACTCATTCGTTGGACACCTTCCATATTATTTAGATAAACGCAAAATCGATAAGGTACACATAATTTTACTAATTTTTCACTATCTGCACTACTTAGAAGAAAAAACAAATTAAATTCATGTACAATACTATGTTTATTAAATCAAGTATGATCATGTTAACAAAGACCAATATTCTTAATTTATTAATGCACAATCCCATATATTTACAAAATAAAGTATGATAATTGGTACAAATCCCAATGGACTTAATCAATGAGTTTTCACTATCCTACACTGATTATCTCTTATTTGATTATTGGGGCATTACTTTATGGTGATTTGGTCTTAGATCTATTTAAAAACATCTTTCATATGGTTTATTTGTCTTTCGTCTTAGATAAAAACAATCTCATGTTGTTTCCATTCTCTATTGAGAAGGTTATTCAATTTTCATCACTTCTACTATTGACAAAATTTCTTTGTAAAAGAATGAGGAGAAGAGGGTTTTCTAAGAACTTGATTTCATTAGACAAAAAGGGGTATTAAAGAGAAATTAAATGCAAGAAAACATGACTTAGAGTTTGTACTTCATAGCAAGGTATGAATCCATTTCTAATACTTTCTTCTTGTTAATAGTATCTCGTCTCTTCCAACCCCAAACACCTATATAGTTTATGTGGATTTGATGATATTATCTATATACATGTTTTAATCTCATTTAATTTTGTAGTAAACCATAAGTGTTTTCACTTACTATAAGAAGTTAGATCTAGGGATTTGTAATTTGTAGAGTAAGAATGATTCTTTGTTGGCCTTGTGTATGGGTATAATGGATCTGGGACTTTTTTCTTGTTTGGTATAATAAAAAAAAACTTATTTTCATCCACTAGCCCTCCAATTAGGTAATCATAATTTAGTATTTCTAGTGTACAAGGTATCTCACTAAGACAAATTGTGAGGATTCTATTCCCACAATTGTTAGTTTTTTATCTTTACGTCTCATTTCCATTACATCGACACTCCCCATAACATCAAATATTATATCATGACTAGTTATTAGTTTCTTTGTTATTAAATTATACAACTAATCATACTTTATCTAGTTATATTTGCAACAAACAAAAATACATTTTCAACTTTGTCATTAAGTTTTTGTTTCCGATGAAGTGGGCAAGATGAAAATACAAAACTCAACCAAGAAACTTAAAATGAGTCCCACTTGGATTTATTTCACTCCAATCCCTTTGTGCCACCATGCACATCACATTATTCATGTGACCGTGATTCAACAAATAAAATCATGTAGGTACAACTTCCTCCCAAAGATATTTTGGAAGTCCCTTGGCATTAAAAATACTCTATGAAATTTCAAGGATTCTTTTTCTTTTGTGTTACACAACTTGATTTTCATGAGTGATATAACATGTAGTGATACATATGGATATCGGTGGCCACCCATTGATCCAGATTATTTTTGGCACGAAATGAGAGCGGAGATATAATAAAGAAATGCACAGAGATATCGCGTATAACCAATAATATAACATAAATATATCATAAATGCAACCATAAACACAAAGATACAGTAATACATGATTTCTATTAATGAAGGAAATGTATAGAGGCTATAAAAATACAGAGTGAAAGACTCGCTAGAATGGTGGCAACTTATCTCTAAGAAGAGATGTGACGGCTACTCGCATTCGCAAGAAGATGATTACAATGAGGCTTTGAAGGCCTTTTTACAATAAAAAGGAATGCCAAAAGTCCTAGACATCCAAAAACCTAACCCTAGGAGATGAAGCGCCAAAAGTCATGTGGGCCCTATTTGGGTAAGTTAGTACATCAACTTCCCGGGGTCCTAACTTTTGCATACGATCTCCATTTTAGGAGTATGATAGCTCGTTGGAAAGTTATCATTGAGGAGATTCATTTTGGGGGCTCAATCATGCCTTTGGATATCATTGAGAAACTCAATCTCGAGAAACCTTCATTTCGGCCCTCAAAATGGCCCCGGAACTTAAAAACTGCTAAAAATAGTAAATTGCCAAATTTGCTAGAAAGTTGTTTTGAGCCAGTCAGAAAAGGAAGGTGGCCACCGATGTCCACCTGGATCACCCACCTATTCCAACTAGCTCACATGTACTTTTCATCATTGGCAGTTATTTCCTAGATTTTCGAGTCTTAAACTTTCGGGGCCATTTTGAGGCCCTAAACAATGTTTTTAGAGCTCGTCACAGTCACACTATAGATAAAGTTCGAGTGTGATGGAATAATGTGTATTCCTTTGATAGACCTTTCCAATGGGATATTGTGCGCCTAAAACGAAGATCATATGAAAAAGTTACAACCCCGAGAAGTTTTTGTACCAACTTACCCCATCAGGGCCCACATGAATTTTGGTGCTTCATCTCCACATTGGGGATGCAAACCTTTTGTATTTTCATCTTCAGGGGGATATGTTTTTGGATTTTTAGGATTTTTCCATTTATGTTAAAAATTCCTTTCCAGCCTCATTGTAATCAACTTCTTGTGAATGAGAGTAGCCATCACATCTCTTCCCAGAGATAAGATTCCACCATTCTAGTGATTCTTTCACTCTGTAATTTTACAATTATGTTCATTTCACTCATTAGTATAAATTGTGTATTATTTTATATGTGTGCCTCTTTTTATATATATATGATATATCTCTGTTACATTATTGGATCTCTTGCAATATCTTGGTATATTTATTTATTATATATCTCCTCTCATTTCGTGCTTAATACAAAATCTGAATCAATGTTATAAGAGTAGGATGCTCTTGGTCATATTTTAGTGCATGCCCCTAACGAGGTTCAAGTATAGAAAGTTTACTCTCGATCATGTTTCTCTTGAGGAAAATTTCTTTCGCACACAAGGAAAAGCTTCCATGCAAGAAGAAAAGAAAAATGACGAAGTAGAAGATTCTATTAATCTATTCCTATAGAAATGTTTCACACGACAGAGGGACAAAATGATGGTGATTTTTTCCCAAATCCTTTGACACCTGCTGATAAAAATAGATGCATCTCCATCAAGCAACCACTTTGGAGGCATCTCTCCCTTCAAGGTACAAGTTAATTTTGATATTCCGGTATTTGAAGGTCAGATATATGCGGATGTTCAAGAAAAATGTTTAAATCTGCTAGAAGGTTATTTGCCTCTACACGTTTTTTATGACAAGGAAAAGATCACCTTCACACTCCTTAAGGATCTCCCCCATGTCAAACATTGATGGGAAACTTATTGTGAGAAAATTTCCATAGAGGAGTTTGGAATGTTTGAGGCCGAACCCGCTTGGGAATCTTTCATAGATGTTGTCAAGGAATAATATTACCTTGTTGGAAACTATGAAGACCAGTAAATGAGATGGACCATGATGCGTCAAGAGAGGGGCCAAATAATGTTAGATTTCACCAACACCTTCCATATCTTGTGCACCAAGCTAGGTATCAAATATTTTGAATGCCATTTGGTTCTAAAATATTGTTGGGATCTACACAGGTACATCCAAACTAAAATGGAGTTTTTGAACATCTCATCGTTAGGAGATGCTTATCGATATGATATCAAAATGAAGTATAAATTTAAGTACCAGAACAAATGAGAGTTTGGGTGTACAAATCCGCAAAAACCAAAGTATGAAAAATATGACCCTCACAAACAGTCTCCCGAAAACCAGTCCAAGCCATGGGAAAATAAGGGTAAGGGAAAGAAAAAGAATGACAGTGAGAAGTGGTGTGATTTCCACAAAATCCCCTAGCACAACACTGATTAATGTCGCCTCAAAATATTCATTGGTGGATCAAATATCTCACATGATAGAGGGACAAAATGACGGACAAGATCTTCGGACAACACCACAGTCATAGACATACAACATCAGGTGGCTTTACAAGGGATGATATCTACATGTCAACCAATAGTGTCGCATGTTCTACAACATCAAGCCCTTCAAGGATGAGGTATTGTGTAATGTTTCCCCCTTGGATGTCTATGATGTTCTTTTGGGCCAGCCATATATGTGGAAGTTCCATATTGTTTATGAGTCTTGACCCCATAGTGTCATTGTTACTCTGGGGGATTATCTCTACAGGATACCAAAGGTAGTTTTAACTATTGTTTCAACATAACAGTGCAAAAAAGTTGTCTCTCATATGATAAAGTTTAGCTTCTTTTTTATTCATGTAGGAAGTGAAAAGAAGGACATTATGACCACTATGACCTCAGTTCAAGCCCCTTCCATCCACTAGAAATAGGTTAGAAACATTGAAGCCAAGAACAATGATTCCTTCTAAAGACATTCATATCATGTAGTCAGACTGGTTAAAAAGGTCCAACCCCTCTAACATCAGGTTCGCGAAATCCTTCCACAATCTAGGCAGCACAATTTCTCTAGCAACGAAAGCAGTGTTGATATTAGAGGGGGGTGAAGCACTGTTAAACACTTTTTCAACTTATACTTCAAACATATTATACATTCAATTATATCCAATGAAAAATGAACAATAATAGAAGAGTTACACCAATACATTGTAATAAACCATGCATAATATATGAGAAGTAATCAATAGTTATTGTTCAAGGGAAGATACATATTCCAAGTTCAAGGGAGGGACAAACATTCAAGGAAAGATACAATCCTCCAAGATAAAGGGGGGGGGTTAAACCCTCTATCGTTTCCGCTTCCTTACACCCAATAATATACAAAATACAATGAATATTTACATCACCATATCACTGATAATATCATCAACTAACCATAACCATACTGAGAAACCTGAACCAGATGCCAAGATGTGCCTTCCATAAAACTTTGTCAAGTTGTTTTCATGTACTCTACCTGTCTTCAATAAGCCTGTGTATGTACAATACCTATTATATTATCATCCCACATATGTATGATACCTATTATACTTTCAACCGATGTACACCTTCAAAAAACTAGGGTTTCTACAATTTCGAGACTTTCAGGCCTTCTAGACATCGTCACCTCAGACTTGCCCCATGCTAAACTCCACAAATACTCCTAGCACAAGTGAAAAACCACTTATGCTAGCTCCATCACACTTGTTAGGATAATAAAATGAAAGCATTTTGTGTGTATTTATACTCTTTATGTCACTACTTTTTTACATTAGGATCAACTTGTCGCTTTCTTATTTGGTAATTATTTTCATTGATTATCTTCAGGGCCGACCTGTAAATTCACATTTTCATCCTCAAAAAAACATTTATCCTCATCCATGAGGATCCACGTGACGTGCCACCTATCACTGGAAACAACATGACGTATATTATCCAACCATGGGTATTTTAGCTACATGTGTATTTTCCTTCATGTCCAAATATATGTATCAAATTTGGGGTCCATAACCAATGACTAGGGATGAAATCAATGACAACAACTAATATTCCAACAATATTCCCCTTTCACATTGATGGAAAATCTCATGCTCCCCCTATACTCATTCTTAAGGTTTCTCTCCCCCTTTGAAATCAATGGAAAAGTGTGGGGATGTTCCCCCTGAGTTCAACAGAAAAAGGTAACTCTCTTCTTTGGGGTTTCTCCCCCTAAACATATAGCACTTTATTTTTATTTCTGGTCTTCTGGTCTTTTTCTTCCTTCAAGGTCTTCCCTGTGTCTTCAATCTTCTTTCTCTTCTCTTGGTATAGGATGTATATGTTACTTGGTCTTCTTTTTGTGGTTGCAACCAATATTCCTAATCCTTCTTCTCTAATTTTTCATCTTCGTGAGTCAAACATGAGAGTATATCCTTGATCACACATTTTGCTGAGACTAAGGAGAATATGCTTTAGATCTTCAACCAATAGGACATTGTATGCATTTATACTTTCACTTCCAATATTTACTAACCCTTTTCCATATTTAAGGCTATTGTACACTCTATTAATCTACAGGAAGTAGCCTTCAGTGTATTCCTCAAGTTATCTGCAGCGATAATAACATTAGGGTCCATTTTTGTTTGTTGTCATATCATTTAATAGATCATATGTGCTCAACTAATATAATACATGATTTTCATAATTGCATGAGATCTTTTTAGTGTTTCTATAGTTGTAAATAATAGTTTATATGTTTGAAGATTGTTTTTAGAATATCCATTGCAAACATTTTGGCAAAATGATCCAAATCAAAAACCAAGGGATGGATCCAATGTTGAAAAGTGAGTGTTTTGCATCATTTTTAAATGTTCAATTAATGTTAGGACCTAACTTGGATTCATGGGGAACCATGAGGTAGTGATCGAGCATGTGGTTGCACCGAGAGATATTATATTAAATAACATTATTACCCATGCACACATAAGTGGATCAAAGTCCACATGCATGTCCTCCAATTTTATATCCAACTTGATCTCTAGTCCATCTAGCACATGGAAACAATACCCTAGCATTGACACCTTACATCTGTAATTCCCCCGTCGTTATGACAAAAAAAGAAATGTACAACAAGTAAATTTTTTTTTGTGTGTTAGGAAATTTAAACATCACAATTAATGGCAAAATCATCGACACATCAATCACATATATTAATGAAAAAATATTAATGCATTACCAATAAAACATGACACAAAGTTGACACATCATCACCATGAACCATGACACGCATATCGATGTATTAACACTTTAATTAAAAACCCATAATCATTGCATTCATACAAATAAATAATTATGTATAAATAGTACGAATCATAAATCACTCAACTTATTTCATCGAGATAATCATCAGATAACACCATGATAACATGATATAACAAAATGTTGACTTAAGGATCACAAATATGATCATGAAAAAAACATAATATACTATTCTCCCAACCTACCCTGCAAGATTAGGACCTCTAGGACACATAAGCAACGCTCAAGCCCAGGTTACAATTGATTTTGACCATTTAAGGTCTCAAGGATGGAGATTCTTCTAAGGAACAAGGAGGTGTCTACATCTCGATAAATCAATCACATCTCATATCTCTAGACTATACCATTAATCACACCTCAATATAGTTTCTCTAGCGCAAGAGTAAGCTATTTACTTATTCGTCAAGTATCCACATTATTCTGTGGTGCAATAATTCAATTACTTAATCATGTACGTATCAACAAATAAATGATGTAAGAGAAAACAACCTTATCATAATCATACGTCAACATACTAATGGTGCAAGAGTAGTTCTCAACCTTATTCCATGGCACAAAAGTAAAAAATTTGAAACCAATCATATTGTCACCTAATTAACATTAATAAATAATGCTCGAGTAATCTAGGTACTTAATGGATCACACTCAACAATAATTCAATCGAGCAAGAAAATCTATTTATTCACCCAGTTCATTTCATGTGCAATAATCTAATCACATTAAGTCAAGGCACAAATAAAAGTAAGTACATAACCAATCACACCACATTCATAATTAGTCATGGTGCACAGGAATTCTAGTTACTAACATAATCATGCACCACCGATATTTAAATGGCACAAGAATCTAATTACTTTAGAATTCAACATCAATAAATTAGCAGTAATTAGCAATAAAAATAAAACATCAATAATTTGCATCAATTATAACCCTATACAACAATCTAACATGTTATGCCACATTTCGACAATCCAAGGTAGGGCCATGATGACTCGAGGCATTCATTCATTGTTATAATTATACCAATTCACAAATAATAATAATGCATTGATTAATGATTATATCCAATACTTATCATTGTAATAATATTATTCTCTAAAATAAACATGTTTGATCATTATCATTATAATATTATTGAACAAAAAGTTATTACTAGGGTCACACCATTATCATTATAATTACATGATGTATGGATCTACCATTATAGAAATAATTACACTACTTGAATAATAATTTAATACAATGAATTCATTGAATAAGAAATGAATTGAGTACTTATGTTGAATGAGAATGTATTACAATTTACATCGAATGAGAATTTATCAATAGGATTAACCATACAAATGTTACTATAAATAGATAAAGTTCATTGCTCATAGGATTGTGTCACTCAAAATCTATGACTAAGTTTTATTGCAAAGGTAATGATGCAACAACTCACACCTTATACCACACCAATAAATGAAGACAATCACAGACTCAATCAAACGCGGTCCTTCCACATAATTATGGCGAACTTAAATACACCTCAAATCAATGCAAGAAAATCATTGAGTGAAAGGAAATCGAGGCTAAAATTGATAGCGATGTCCTGGAAGATCATCGAGCATTAAAAACACTGGGAAATATAACACTGAGTGGTAAAACTAAATATGAACATACAGATCTGGGCATGAGCTTAGGTATGAGTGTAAAACTGAGCATTAAACCTATAAGTCCGAGTGTAAAACCTGAGTGTCATTTGAAGGACTATGCATAAAGATATGAGTGCAATATATGAGGTCTAAGCATAAAAAAGAACATTTATTGCCTCTAAATCTCAAAGGATATTGAAGAGACGATATGCAACAAAAACGAAGTAAGAGGTGGGACGAAGGTGAAGGAGATCATTGGGAGAGGGTTTTGTCACAGCAAGCCACACCTGGGGTACTTGGAAGCATGGAATCAACTCTCCTAGAGACACATGACCAAGAAAAAACAAACATGCATGATTAACAAGAACAATACAAGAGTGATGTCCAACCAATGGGAGCTCTGTGGGATAAGATTCAACCCTTTAGAAGAAAATAAATATGTCAAGATGAAGGTAATTCACATGGAGGTCAAAGGGTAAGCGCATAGATAAATACTTGTTGATGAGGTTAAAACGCATGAAAAATTCTAGTTTATTGAGGTTAAAAGAAACACAAGGGAAGGCATAAGTCTGCTGAGAAGAGGCACACAAAATGGAGTGTAGGTGTTGTGCACACAATGGTATTGGTGTTGCATGAAGGCGTTGGGTGGAGGCACCCACTCCTGGCCATTTTTAAAGAAAACACGGAGCTTAATTTCGAAGGGAATTATCAGTCTCAGAGAAAATGCAGAGAAATTGTGCTGCAACAAAGCAATGGGTAAGGGGAAGGGCATAGTGCCATTATCTCCCAAAAATGTAGAACATAAAATTGCTAAGGCTAAGGGATAAAAGTGAATTGTGGAGCCTATGAGGAACCGATTTCTGAGAAAAATATAGGTAATAATATTCGAGGGTTGAAGAATTTTCTAAGTAAAATAAAGTAAAAAAGAATCGTAGGTTAAATAATGGTAAAATAGTTGGGTAATAACCATGTAAACTCACAAACTAGATAGTCAACTCAGAAGCTTTTAAGAGGGATAATTTGGACGATTAAAAATGTAGATAACAAGGGTTCACCAAGCAAGTGAATACCTCAGGTAGAGGAAAAATTAATGACATCTCAATCCAAAATCAATAACTCAGGAATTATCCCAAATCTATATACAAGAAACACTTAAAACATTGTGACATCAAATAAAAATACACTAAACTTAATTTATTGCATTTACAAATTTAGTGAGGAGTACTGTAATTGAAGGCGACGAAGTCAAATACATTCTTTTACACTTGCGCTACATCCATCTCCATGCTTTCTAACTGTGAAGACCTCATTAGTACCTGCCAACCAACACTGGGGGTACTCTTCTTCCACCTTATACCCTCGAACCACAAAGGGGCCACACACACACAACCAGAGACATAATCTAGCTCCTAGCTCACCTCACAAGGTCGAGATACCAATCTCTTCCTCAAGCTAGGTATCCCAACTCCCGAAAGAAAAATTAGTCAAAGAAATTATGGAAGCATAACCTTATGCATACTAGTCGTTATCCCTTCCTCTTCTCAGCCATTAATTTTATAACATTCTTCTTAGTGAGCACTTTCCATTTCATGTTTAATTCATTTTATTAAATTTAATTAGAAAATACACTCCCCCATACACTTGTCACTCAATCCCTTAGTTGCATCAGAAAATCATTTATATAATTTAATTAAATGTCAATTTCCCTCACCCATCGTAAAAGCGCTCTTAAAAAATCTCCATGATATCCCTTTATTCCCTCTATTTCCTTTTAATTATTGATGCCTTTCTAAAACTTAGTTCTGTTTTATTTAGGAAAGTTCTTTAGTTAGACTATAATAGATTCCTTTCTATGTTTCCCATTCCTTTTTACATTCATTTCCCTTTTTGTCTAAGTTCCAATTCAGCATGTCTTACACATAATCAAGAATTAACTCTTTAGATAAAATATTTCTCTTTCAAATTCTTAGCTTGATTTTTTCTTCATCCCCCTTTTATTAATTGATCATTTAGTTTTTTTTTATCTTCTTACTCTATTTATACTTGGGCTTAATTTTTTTTTTTATAAGAATTTATATATAAGGAGCCTTCAAAAATCCATTGTTACAAAGTGTGCAGTAGTGTCATACTGTAATAAATGAACTTCCCTACGAGGAAGCCAGTTCAACCAGTCGATGTTGGGATCAAAATGACTACCAGTCTTAGAAAAAATGAAAAATAGAGGGAAGAAAGGTAAACTAAAAGTCATAAGTAAAAATCTAATACTGGCCTTCATGAGGCCACAAAAGACCTATGTGTTGGTCATACACTTTTCTTGTAAGTTGGCCAGCCAGACGAAGAGGTGGCAAGGGTTGCAAGGTCTCAGGGATCCTCTTCGACAACTACCCCTCTCCATTCCATTTTCTCATGTGTGTCAGCGTCTGAATCGCCCCTTTCCAGTTTATCGTTGGGCCATGTGTCTCCCAATTCCCTGGGCACATGCAAGCCCAATCCTACTACAACGTATGCCCCGGGTGTTTCTTCTTCGGTGGTCATGTATTCCTCATCCATGGCCACGTGCATGGCCTGCGTAAAGTCGCCACCTCCTGTGGGAAACCCCATTTCACTTGAGTCTCCTATATGAATGTGCTCTGTTGCCCCCAGTGCATCTGGTGTGAAGTGGAAGGCCCTTTGGAAGGTGGAGAGGATTTGAAGGAGTGCATAGGTCTTTCCATCCAGTAGCTCCAGCCAAAACTGGAGGTCATAGAGGCCTTGTCGAAGCTCAAAGACCAGCCCGTGGAGAATGGCCATTCTATCCTCCAATTGCGAGTCTAGTACTGAGTCTGAGAAGGAATGTGGCCTAGGCTGAGTTTCCTATAGAAGAGGTGGTGGTTCCAAGGGTGGGTGAGTTGAGGAGGTCTCTGGCGGAGCCAGTGTACTGGCTAGTGAATTTGGTGGCACTGCAGTAGGCGTCCAGGATGAAGAGGCTCTATCAAGGATGGGTCCTGAGGGAAAACCCAACGAGCTATCAGAGAGTGCAAACCCCTCAAGGCGGGAAGTGGGAGGGGAGGCGGTGGTGAGTGGTTCTTGTTCAGACTGTGAGGAATGCGAGGAGTGAGAGAAGGATGAACTAGGGAAGGTGCCCGAGGAGGCTGCAGACACCTAAGAGAAGACCAAATGAGGTCGCAGTGGTTTCCACGAAGAGCCTCTCTTTGGATTCCCTCTCTATCTTGATAATCTGATGGCCCAAGGGGAGATGGTGAGTGTAGGGAAAGATCTGAGATGGTCGAGGAGAAGCTGGATAAAAAGCTAGTTGCAGGAGAGTGCAATGAAGGAGGGAGGCTGGAATGGGGCATGGATTCATGGTTGATGAAGAAGAAGGTGATGTCACATGCATAGATTAATGGCATGTTCAATGAGCAGATCCATGGAGGGAACAACTTGAAGAGGTCAGGCGCACCAGACTTAATGGTGCCTAGGATGTCGTATGCGGCAGTTAAATGCATGGGGGTGGTGTCGGTGCTTGCCACACTTCAGTCACATGGAAGTATCCATGCTGGCCTCTTCACACCGCCTCTGAGTGCCATGTGTCCCGCACTATCACCCCATCTGAGGTACCTGGGCTTAATTTCGAACTAGGCTTTTAAATGTTTTTTTTTTCTTTTAGGGGAATTTTATAATATTTAAAAATTTACTCATTTAGCATTTATTTTAAGGTTGACTATGTTAAAACAAAATATAGTTTTTTAGGAACCTAGGTTCATGTAGGGGATGAATAGATTTAACGTCAAATAATTACATAAATTGTAACAGCATTGATTTCAAAAAATTCACTAATTTCTTTTAATTGAGTCAAAACAGTAAAATTCAAATATTCCTTTAATTGAGCACATTCGCATATAAATTTATCAACAAATAATAAAATTTTATAGAAAAATAAAACAAATACATAATTTAAATTACTTGGGTCTGATGCTAATTCGCCTTGCTGCCTTGTTGTTGCCTTCCTGCTACCTGATGCACTGACCAACACTGCCCAAACCTACTATCCTCCCTGCCAACTAGGACAACTACCTAGCTCCAGGATATCATATGGATATCCTGGCCCCCGCGCCCAAAACATCCTGCAAACCGGTGCCGGTATTGATCCAATCCGACTCCAAAACTCAACTCCCCCCCTCTGCAAATCTAGGAGAGCCCCATCAAACCATCCCCCAAAATCTCTCGTCGAATGATAATGCCCTTCGTAAACCTCCTCCACCTCCATATCCTTCCTTCACCGCCTCATGCATTTACTTCCTTACCTACTCCTAGTTAATGCCCTTTATCCTTTCCTTTATTATTTTATCCTCTCGTAATTAATATGTTATCCCTTTCCATGTATGTAACCTTTTTAATTTAAACAATATAACTTATTAATCTATTAAATTTAATACTCATGTTATTAAATGTAATAGGTAGTTAATTAAT